>JAREIK010018385.1:282500-397500 GCA_029783825.1 Sapria himalayana | reverse complement strand
TTGATTCAAATATAAATTATCATAAAATCAAAAAAAAAAAAAACTGAATAGATCAAGATGAGTCACAATTTTATTTGGATATAATTCTAATTTCTAAATATGCATAATTTAAATCATAAATTTTTGGCAATAATTATGAGTTTATTGATCAGCAGATATTTAATATTTTCATCACTGATAAAAACGTGCGGTTGGATTTGCTGCTCACCTCAGGATCATCGGCTGAGTGAAAGCAGAGACCAGGCTGATGGTGGCAGCTTTCAGAGAGCTGGACCAGATGGATGCAAGAGAAACACTGTGGGGAGGAGGAACGAGCGACCTGGCAGAGGGTTTCTTGCCCGTTCTTCCGTCCTTTCGCTTCTTCCTCCTCTTGGCAACCGCAGAGTTCGGTTTGATGAAGCTGCCTCCGTCCGAGTCACCTCCGTTTTCCTTCGCAGATTCGGCCACCTCTCTGCTGCTTGCTGGCCGCTCTGCGACGAGAGCACAGGACAGCAGCTGGGTAGCAGGGAGGGTGGAGAAGAGAAGAAAAATGGTTTTGATGTTCAAGTTATTCAGAGCATATCCTCCTAACAAGCTGCCACACATTCCGCCCAGGGCGAGAGAGAACCAAGAGAGAGACTGGAGATCTCCAGCAAATGCAGCCCTGCGGGACAACAAGAACTCGGAGCCTCAATTCAGTGCAATCGTCAGGCATGATGGTGGGGTGGGGGTGCCGAGTCGCAGGAGCTGGGCAGGGAGGGCAGGCACAGCCGTAGGGCTGTAACCGAGCCGAGCTGCTCGCGAGCTGCTCGGCATTCGGCTCGTTGGAAGCTCGCTCGAACTCATTAATTAAGTTAAACGAGCCGGGCCCGAACCTCATTTTGTAGGCTCGTAAGTTAAACGAGCCGAGCCCGAGCACCATCAAACTCGGCTAGTCAGCTTGTAAATAGGCTCGTGAACAAGCTCGAGCCTACTCCTTTAAAACCGAGCCGAGCCGAGCCGAGCCTGCCTAATACTCGGCTCGACTCAGCTCGGTTACACCCCTACACAGCCGTCAGCCAGCACAATTCCGGGCAGGATCGTGCCTAAAGTGCCGGGTCACGGAGGATGAGCATAAATAAAAATTAAAAAAAAAAAAGCTTTTTTTTTTTTGAAAACGGGTCCGGGTTTTCTGTGGCCCGTGATTCGGGCAGGCACGACTCAATCCGGCAGGGCCTCGTGCCTGCCCGGGCAGCCCGGGCCACTTGACACCTCTAGATGGTGAAGGAGCAGAGGAGGAGATATACCACTCAGATCTTACGGCTTCGGCAGTCATGGCGTCGACCACAACATCAGCCATGGCTGAGCCAAGGTTCTGTATGGTCAAGAACACGGTGAGATGCCAAAGGGAATTTCGATAGGTGGGATGTAGCCCGAGAATTGCCCAGGGGATGAGAGAGAGCATGGTGGCAATTACTAGATATGGAAGCCGTTTTTGCCCCCGAATTGGTATGCAGTCGGACAGTATCCTGCGAGAAAAGTTGCAGGTGGTAAATAAAAAATCATAAATTTCGACAAGATAATAACAAGATAATATATTTTCAGAAAATCCTCAGATAAATTAACGACCTCATTAATTAATATCATAAATTAATATTTTAAAAAAAAAAATTACTAATTTCCATTATTTTTTAGAAAGCGTTCTTTAATACCAACTCTATTACTTTTTTTTATCCGCCAAATATTAATAATAAATTGCTTATCTAGCAATTTCAAAATATAATTTTAATTAACTAGGGCGGGAGAAAAAATTACCCATATAGCGGCTTTATGCTCCATGGAACAAATGCTACCGAAGACACAAATTGGGAGGCAGAGGGAGACAATTGGAGCCGATCCTTCAACTGGTAGGAAACGGCAGACCACACAAATGATCTAAAACCCTGCAATCAGAATTCCATCAAAAAAAAAAAATTTGTGAAATCTATTTTAAAATTAATTTTTCAATTTAACCCAATAAAAAAAAATCAATCAACATATTTTTTTTTTTAAAAAAAAAAACTTTTTATGGGCTAATATTTCACTTAGATGTGTCAACCGTGCCGGGCCGGGCACCGTGCCCGGGCCCGTGCCGTGCCCTGGTTAGGCACGGGCCGTGCCGTGCCGTGCCTGACCCGGCACGGTTGGGCCCGCGGCACGGCACACCGGCATGGGTTTGTCCCGTGCCGGGTGTCCCATGAGCCCGACCCCACGATGCCCCTCCCGCAAAAAAAGACCGCGGGTCGGCTCTGATTCGACCCAACCCACAGTCCCCCGTATCCCGAACCTCTAGGCCTGGCAAACCTGAGCGGGCTAGGCAAGGCACGGCACGGCCTGTTGTGCCTGCGGGCCGTGCCGGGCCCGTCTATTTTAAATCGTGCCGTGCCTGGCCCGGCACGGCGGCACGCTCGTGCTCAAAAAATTTGGGCCTAACCGGCCCGGCCCGTTTGACACCTCTAATTTCACTCGATATTATTATTTTTATAATTTATTATCAAAATTACGAAAAATAATATTTTAGTATGATAATAAGTAGTTTCGCCCAAATCTAGCACGTATTTCCTAGGAGGAAAGATAATCAGATTCATCCAAACAATTTTTCCCATTTATTAAAAAAATAATAATAAATGGGATGACAATATTTGTTCATATGTATTAAGCATGATTTCTATTTTTTAAATTCAAGATCCATGTGCTTACATTATTTATTTATTTAAATATTTGTGTTAATCAACCTTTAAAACATAAAAAATACAAAATCAGATAAAAAATACGAGGGTGCCAATATTTTTTAATTACAAAAAAGTACTTGCAGTGATAAGAGCGCTCGTTCATATCCAATGAGCAATCCTCAATAAGGCATCAAGCAAAAAGCACTAAGCATACAAACAGAGAAGATATAGGCAACAATAAGATGAAAATAAAGTAAGCTCATATAACTAAACAAACCAAACATCCAACCTCATCATATTCCTACATGAACAAGGATAAAATAGTAAAAATAGAAATATAGTATACACTTTGTATCATATATATATATATACACACACACACACATACATATACACATATATATAATTTTAAAAAGCACAAAGCACACCGATGCACAAAGATCTCTTGGAACCTTGAGGTGCAATGCGCACCTAAGACGTAGACTTTTGTAAAGTGAAATGTGACTTTGGATGCACATGAATTTTTATTAAATATGATTATATTGATACAAAAATAAATATTTCTATTATTTAAATAAATTTTAATAAAAAAAATAAATGAAATTATATAAATTTCAATATATAATTATAAATTTTAAGAATAAATATATTAAAAAAAATATTATATATAAGGCACGCCTCTTCAGTAAGACGCGTGCCTTGGAAGACGATGCGCTATAGCTAAGGAGTGACTGTGCCTTGAGCCTAAGCGTGCCTTACACAACTATGCCTATATATATATATATATATAACACTAAAATTGTCTTAAAGGAAACTAGTGTGTAAATTAAATAGAACTAAAATTATTATTTTATATCATATTTTCTTTATTTTTTATGTTCGTGAGGAGAGCACTCACCTTTACTTTATGATTGTTGAATATTAATAGTTAGAATTATTACCAATAATGAGAATTCAAGCTGTAAGAGAGATCATTAGAAGTTCAAGGATCTAAGTGAGTACAAGCTTGAAATTTGAAATTAGAAGTTCAAGAATTTAAGACAACTTCATCAGAAGAATAAGTCTTCAGAACTCTTAAATTATTTCATTTTATTTAATACATTAAATATTCGTATATAATGAACAACATCGATTGAGATATCATAAAATTCAGGTACACTATCATCAAAAATACAAAAAAAAATTAAAAATAATAAGAAAAATTACAATTCCTTAATCAAGCTGGCAAATATTAATTGTTGGATTGATGCATAATTTAGAAGATGCCGCTAGTGAACAAAGCAGTGACAAGGTGGTCAGGAAAAGTCTCACTTTGTGCTAAGCGGAAGGCCACACAACCTACAACTGGAAACAAGCATGGAGTCATGTCTTTGTAACTGCATGTCACGACGATCACAGTGCCAGTCGACCATTATGTTCTTTGAATCTCAATAAATAGAGATCGTTTTAAGTGGCTACATGTCAGAAATCCAATGGAAGACAAATTTATAATCTAAAAAAACAAAAAAAAAGATTTAAATATATGCTTTTGATAATTTTTAAAAATCTATATAAATAAATAAATATTAGAAAATTTATTAATTTAAGTCTTATTTCTATGAATATCCCTCTGCTCTCCTGCGACTCTCTACCTGCTCTTCTCCAATAACATTATTATTTTTGTAATTTTTTTATTATTTTTATATTTAATTTACAGATCATGTATATGCCATATATGTTTCAACAAAAATATTTAATTGAGACCAAAAGTGATGCAAAAAAATTATTTTACAAAAAATGATATCTGGTATGATATATTTTTTTTATTTTTTTTATTTTTTTTTATTTTTTTTTATTTTTTTTATTTTTTTTATTTTTTTTATTTTTTTTAGTTTTTTATTAATTTTATTTATTAAAAAATATTAAAAATTGATAAATAGTGAATATAATGATAATAAATTTTAAAATAACACAAACATAGATAATAACAACCCTATCAAAAATCAAAACTAAATTTTTTTCAATGACCTTGAATCTAACTTATTTGTCATCTAAAAAATAAAAAATTATATGATTTTCATTAGAATGAACTCAATTTAAAATAATAAAAAATAAAAATTTTAAAAGTATCAAACAAAAATTAGCATAATAAATATATTATCAAATAATTATGTATATACACATACACATAGAAATCATGTGATACTAACCACCTTAAGAGGCTTATCAATCAATATATAAAAAAATTTTATATATTTAATCCAAGACAAACCCAGACTAAGCAGTAAAAACATTCAAGTTAGATATAATTCAAATTCGCAAACACACTTTATATACCACAATAATTTTGAGAAAAAATACATGATAAAACTAATTATAATCATTGGTATATCAATTAAAATTTTAGAAGATCCTATAGAACCAATATTATACAAACTTACTTCTAATCTGCTGATCATATAATTCCTAAGTCAACAAATAAGAATAACATAATAAAATTAGAAAAGAAAATTAATAAAATAAATTTAAAAAAATAATAAAGTAATATCAGTTACGTCTAATATTTAGACTAGTCATAATAATGCACCATTTGTATTTTTCACATCCCACTTTGTAGATTCATGATAAAAATTTAATTAAAAAAACTTTAAAATTTAGTGAGATCTATCATCCTCATGATGATCTTGTCATATATGAGCATAATAAATATGTTTAGGAAATATAATATTCAAAATAAAATATTTAATATTACTTTCGATAATACTTAGAATAATAGAATAACTATTAGTATGTTTATTAAAGTTATTAGAGTATTTGTTAAAACTATTAGGTAAGATTTTTTATGTTAGATATTGGTATCACATAATCAACCTAAAAGTATAAGTAAAAATAAAAATTATTTCTTACATATTAAAAATAAAATAAAAAATTCAATAAAATACTCTAGCAAACTTAGCAGACAATATAAGTTTAGCAGTCTCTATTTATCTACGAGCCTTAAAAAAATCCAAACAAAAATAAGATACCATTAGAATTACACCAACCTTATACTTGAGTCATGTATTTACTACACACACATGATATTCAACTATACAAATAATAAGAATCATAGTTGTGAAAGGCACGCTTAAGGCGTGCCTATGCTCAAGGCACAACCACTCCCTAACTATAGCATCTCGCCTTCCAAGGCATGCACCTTACTGAAGAGGCACGCCTTATATACTATAATTTTATAAAAAAATATATTTATTCTCAAAATTTGTAATTATATATTGAAATTTATATAATTTTATTTATTTTTTTCATCAAAATTTATTTAAATATTATGAACATTTATTTTTTTATCAATAGAATCATATTTAATAAAAATTTATGTGCATCTAAAGTCACATTTCACTTCACAAAAGCTCATGTCTTAGGTGCGCATTGTACCTCAAGGCTCCAAGAAACCTTTGTGCCTTGGTATGCCTTGTGCTTTTTAAAACGATGGTAAGAATAACAAATTTATTATAAATAATTCAAACAAATATATAAAAATTATTTTATTAAATTCTTAAAAATTTTTTATGATATGACAAACATGTGTCTATCGGTGTACACTCTCACTACTTATATTATACTAGATGCATCTGTAACATTAATATCATGTTTAGTATATATAGATGTCACCTTGTAATGATTGACATAACTGTTCAGATGAAAACTAAATAAATATTTAAAATATTGATCCTCCATTTTAAATCTAAATTTCTTGGCTGCTTATATATATTCTAAGATTAAGTTTAAAAAATAAAAAATATTTTGACATATATATTTACGTGAATAAATCAAAAATAAAAACATAAAAATTTTATTCACAAAAAATTTAGTTAATTAATTTACATATTATAACACTAGATATAATAATTATAGTAAGACTCCAAGTATGAACATGGGCAACATATTCGGAGATGATGACTTATTGATTCAGTTAGCCGGGAACAAATAATAAGTTGATCCATCAAATATGAGCGAGCTACCTCGGTACATAGATATTAATTACTACTTCATCTTATCATATGATGATAATAAGAATTTAAATATCTTAATTTAATAAAAATCATATAAAATCACATATCATTTGTTATCTAAGATGTCACGTGATCCACCGACTCATTCAATATATAGCATAGCATCGAAGCTTTCTTTTTTTATGACAACCAATATTATTTTAAATAGGAGATCAAGACTACGATCAAATATCATAAAGGCACCAACATGCATGAAAAAACAAAAAAAATAAAAATTAAATATTTAAAATAAGATACAAGAGATAAAAGTAAATGATAATTTATGTGAAATAAATATTAAAGATATTGGTCATCACAAATGATACCTTCAAATATATACATAATGATGATAATTTATATCTATAACCACACCAGCATAGCACAAACACCAATTAATGACACATGATTTTTGATCTTTTTTATACGATGTCATATTGATATTGTCAATGTTTTTTCATTTTTGATGTTTGTTTATGAATTGTCATTATAATTTATGTATTATTTCACTTATTATCTTATGAATTATACTTCACTTTATTATATGTTATACATATATATATATATATATATATATATATCAATGTATTTATCATATTATACTTTTAATTATGAAATAAAATAAAGTTTTTTTGATTTTTTTATACGATACTATATTGATATTGTGAATATATCAGTGTATATATATTTACATTATTTATGAATTATGTCATTATGATTTATAAACTATTTCACTTATTATCTTATTAGTTACTCTTTACATTATCATTTATTATAAAAATATATCCGTGTTTATATTATATTCTACTTTTGATTATTAATTAGAATAAATTTTTTAATTGAGACGAACCCAATCACAAAGTCAAAATTTCTTTTAATTATTTATTTTATTTTAATTTTTTGAAATATAATATTTTTAATAAATAATTCAATAAAAAAATAAAATTTAAAATTATTTTAAATTTTATTTAAATTTTTATATTCTGTCCAAAAGCAAAATTGACATGATCAGACATAAACCATCACTGCCCGACACTACTATCGATCAAACAGGCCATGCCGAACCTGATGTTATGCAGAAGTGCCTTGTCGAGCACGACACGGTGACAAGATTGGACCACACAAAAATAGGTCATACTAGTACGACACAACTCATTTACCACCTCTATCTCTAAATGTGTAGTAAATCTTAAAATAGTTATTTGTCTTACTTTTTTTAAAATAATATTTCCTCCAAGTACAATACCATTTTGTAGAATTTCTCTTGATGAATGCTTCTAGCTAACTCAAAAATAAATACCAAGACAACAAAAAATAATTATTTATTTTTTATTTTTACTTGAGACAATATTTCCTCCAAGAAAAAACACAAAACACTTTCATATAACTCCTCTCAGTAAATGTCTGTGCCTAACTCAAAAATAAATACCTAGACAACTAAAAATATTCATAATTCTTGAAAGTGATCTATATCCTACTACACTATTTACGTAAGATATATCTCAAAATATTTTTTTATTATGCATAGTAATCAAGAACAAAATAAATTCATCCTAAACCTCAAGAATACAAGTTATATAATCACTTTCTATGATATAAGATCTAAAAAAATATGCGCTAAAAAATAACAGAATAAGAGTTTTACTTAATAAAAAATTATAATGAAAATTATTTCTTCAAAAATATTTCGTAATATTCTTTTCAAATAAGACTATATAGGTTATCTTAATCAGATATTTATTCTTACTTTTAATAATCTTATTTTATTTTGGTGTATCAATGCAAATAATTTGATATATAATTTTATGATTCATATAATATATTTTAAATAATTTAACATATAATGTAATACTTCTTAATTTTTTAATATTTTTATCAAATTAAATTTTTATTATTTTATTAAAAATCTAAATATAGACAGAATATATACTCTCTCTCAAAAAATATATATTAATACATATCTCAAGCTATCATTAATAAAAAAATCAAATACTTAAGTTTTACTTTAATCACATTTCTACTAAATTCTTATATTTTTAAGTATACCAGATTAAATAAATCTTTATTCAAGTCAAACAAACATGTAACGTGTATGATAAAAAATTCTAATAAATTTTCTTAGCTAAAATTTCACATTATATGATCATAATATCCTTAAAATTAAGATAAAATATTCTTAACTTGACTAGTAGTAAATAATCATCTCAAAAAAAAACTTATCGTAAAAGAAATAAAAACCAAATTATAATATATAATTCTAATATATAATTCATCATTTTGAATTCTAAATCAAGTTTACCTCAATCTCCAAATCCTATAGTCAATAGAAATAAAAAAAAATTAAAAGTTTAATTATCTAAAAAGTTATCTAATAGAAAATAAACTAAGGCCATCAAGAATAAGTAAACCAAAAAAATAAAAATAAACTAAACTACATTTTATCATATCTAGTAACTTTCAAATATTTATCATTAATTTTAATAATATTTTCAAAACAATAAAACAATATAAGAGATATGATACGAAAACCAATAATACGAGTTTAACATTATGTGTCTATAATTCAAGAGTCTATAATAATTTTATCAATTAAACAACTAGAAATTTTTTTAAGAATAGAAAATTTTATTGTTATTGTTACCTTAATGATAACATTTTTTATACTCATCTCTAATAAATATAAATATCACAGTATATAAAACCTATGAGTATCCCTAAATTGCTCATTTGGTCATCTTGTTTATCTTAATATTATGTAAAATTCTCCATCTCATCTTTGGATATGATATCCAACAACATTTTTTGGTGTTATCTATCCTCCTACAGTGTATACACTAAATCAAGACTATTTTATCTATTTCTACTATGATAAATTATCTTTATAATGTGCCATAAAAATCAAAAATAAAATACACAATATAAGAATTTCCACGAACTCTAATTTATATATAATTTATATGCAAGCATTGTGACAAATGGTTGCACAATATTGTACACTATTTCAGAAATTTCCCTCTAGAAATCCTAGGAAGTGTTATCGCTAGAATTTAGGCACACAGAGCAATAATGACTTCCATGCATCTTTTATAAAACTAATAACAATCAACATAACATTCATTTTCTTCTTCATAAAATAGCTTTCGACCAATATATATTCTATCCATTAAAAAAAATCAAAATAAAAATCATGCATCTAACTATCAATTACCATCATGAATAGTATAATCCAAGACAAATAAAAATTCTTTACATAAATATCAAATCCAATGAAACTCAAAACTAAAAAAGATCAAAATTTGATAAGTTATTTACTTAGTAGAATAACAAGCAATGATTTGTAGCTTAATTTTCTAAAAGATTGATTTATCTTATGATACATATAATATGGTATAACTTATCTCTACAGATTCATAACCAATTAAAAATTTGAATAATTAGCAAGTTGTATTTGACCAAAAAATCTGAAAAAACGAGCAGTTAGAAGTTCAATAGATGAATGCAGAGGACAATGATTCAACCAAATAAATGCCAAACTGAAACCCCTAAGATCTGAAAAAAAGCTCCAATTAATGGATCATTCAGCGCGTTTGACAAAACTCATTTCTCATATTACAAATGGAATTCTTGCAATTTCAAATTTAGAAACGCCAGAAATCCATATTCGACTCAGTGTATAAGAAAACAACGACATATAAAAGAAAACGTTATCATTCCAGCACGGATACACGATTCAGTTTTAAGAAAAGAACGATCAAACCCTAGATGAAAGAATTGAAAGAGAGTAACAAATAAGAGAACCTGAGTAAAATAAATAGAACAGATAAGCCATATAAACGAAGCTCCAAAAGCTTTGCTCAGCTTTTTTAGCCAATCTATCATCTCCTCCCGCCTTCTTCGATATCGCCGAATATTTTTTTTAATCAATTTCTTCGATTCGTGCAGTTCATTTCCATGTTTCGATGCGGATGAATGCTGCAGAAATGAAGACGAAGACGAGACAACAAATTAAGCGTTCCGCGTCCAGATCGGAGAATTTTGTTTGACTTTTTTCAGTCATTAAGTGGAACCACCGATTAGAGAGGAGATGGTCTCGTCGTTTTCTTTTTTCCGGGTCGTACAAATGAGTCCAGTCACGATTCGGCCGTGCCTGGGCCGGCCCGAAACGGTAATTTCCCATGCCCGGGCTCGTGCCGTGCCGTGCAGAGACCAACCGGGCCTCCTACCGTGCCGTGCCTAGCCTGGCACGGTACCGTTGCTCGTTGGCACGTTACCTTGCCGTGTCTAGCCTGGCAAGGTATCGTGGCCAAAGGCACGATACCGTGCCGTAATCAATTTTTTAAAAAAATTAGGGTTACTGGGGCACCGAAACCCTAATTTATTTTTAATTTAGGGTTCGGCCCATCCGGGCCGAACCTGACGGATCGTGATGCAGGCCCGTGCCGAGCTGAACCCCCATAAAACCGTGTCGGGCAATACACGACACGGTACTGTAACCGTGCCTTGCCTGGTCTGGCACGAAAGCACGGTCGGGCCTGAAAAAAACAGGCCAGGCTGGCCCGGCACATCCCGTTTGACACCTCGAGCCATTATTATGATCTTTATTAGATATGATCCAACCTCATATTAAAAAAGAGGCACGGGCCGGGGACTTTTATTTTATTTTTTATTTAATATACTAATTAGTCTATATAATAATTAAATCTTAAATTTTTTGATAAAATTAATAAATTAAAAAAAAGTATTAGATTTAGATTTAAATTTTAATCTACTATTTTGATTAAAAAATATAATTATTGTACTCTTATTAATTCTTAGATCTCAAGTTAATAGCATCTTCTAGTCATATTTTCACCATTAAATATAAAATATTTTCACCATTAAATATAATTATTGTACACTTTTTAATAACATTCAATTTATTTTCATTTAAAAATATTATATCATTTCTTATATATATAAATATGTGTGTGTGTGTGTGTGTGCGTGTGTGCGTGTGTGATCAAATATATTTTTTATGACAATTTAATGAAACAAGTTGCGAAGAAATACGACTCATACAACATTTAATTATTATTTACACTATTATATTTAATTATTTTTTGATTAGAAAATCTAATAAGTAAAAAATTAAAGGGAAAATTATGTAGAGAGGTACACAAATGAAAATATTTATAAAAATTCCCTAAGTATTCAAAATAAAAAAAAAACTACCAAAACTAAGAATAATTATATATTAGTACCCTCAAAAATATAAACCCAAAAATACTCTTACCCAGACCCACATTAAAAAAAGCAAAAAAAAAAAAAAACAATATTTTCAATAATATTATTTTGGAAAAATAGCTTATATGTATAAATAATATATATGTATAAACATGTAGCTTTAAACAAATATATCATATATACTATAAACATATATATGTTATGATTTCAAAAAAATTTATTATTTCACTTTTTTTTTATTTTTGGGTTTATCTTTTTTTAATAAACCATAACAAAAATATTTTGTCTTAATTAGCTTAGAGGTATCCAATGGGCTGGGCAGTCATAGCCAGGCCCAAGTAACTACACAAACACATATTGAAATATAAACTTAATTTTTATATGGAATTATCTAGAAGCATGACAGTTTTCAATTGTGAAAAGTTAAAGTTAGGTGAAAGCTTAATCTATTTTAGATGAGAGTTTAATGAATTAAAATTGTGTAGTTAAGATTAATTCTTGTAACCTATAAATACCCCTCTTATATTAGTATTTATCTTAGTCAAAAAAAAAGTTGTAAGCATTTCTTAAGTGTTCTTTTGAGAGAGTTTAAAGTTATTTCTCCATCTTCTTGCATCTTCATTCCGATAAAATGGAATTAGAAAGTAGGTTAGCGGGTCTCTAGAAAATTGAGTATGCCCTATGGTTGCAGTGTTAACTGATCTTCCACATCAAAAAAAAAATTAATGAGATCTCATTAACTTAGAGAGTTGGAGTCTTGAGTCCCTGTGTTTCATAGTATTTGTTTGTTCATTCAAAATTCAACTTCAATATCTTTTTATAGAGATGGCGAGTAGCAGTATGGTTCCCTTCAAAGTTCCAGTACTCTACAAGAGCAACTATGACAATTGGAGCATCAAGTTGAAGGCTCTCATTAGATCACAAATGTGTGGGATATAATAGAGAAAGGCCATAAAGAACTGAATAATGAAGATACTCTATCTCAAGCTCAAAATGATAGTTTGAGAGACTCAAGAAAGAGAGACAAGAAATCTCTCTATTTGGTCTATCAATGGTTAGATGAAGATGCACTTGAGAAGATCTCAGAAGCAAAGATGGCCAAAGAAGCATGAGAGAAGCTTCAAATCTCATATAATAGAGCAGATCTAATTAAGAAGGTAGTTCTTCAAACTTTGAGAGCTGAGTTTGAAGCTTTGAATATGAATGGAGGAAAAGTCATTTCAGACTACTCCTGTAGAGTCTTAACAGTGACCAATCAAATGAAAAAGAAATGGTGAAGTATTAAGTGATGTAAAAATCATGGAGAAGATTCTTCGATCAATAGATTTAAAATTCGATCACATTGCCGATATTATTGAAAACCCCAAAGATTTGTAAGCCATGATAATAGTTGCTGGGTTGCTTACAAGCCTGCGAAGAAAAAAGAAAGAGGAGAAGAGAGATCATAGAATAATTACTCAAGACACAATTTAATTCAATTAAAGAAGATAATGTCTATAATGATAGAAGGCAACAAGGAAGAGCTCTATTGTCATTATCAAAGGACCTCTCCTTTGATAATGATAACAATGTCCAAAGAGAATAAAGCTCAACAAGAGGACATGAGAGAGACAACTACAGATGAAGGCATGGCAAGTCACATATCAAATGTTACAACTGTGAAATATTTGATTATTATGCTTCAGAACATAGAGCTCCAAATAATAAAAAGAGTTGAAAACAACGCCAACTATGTCGAAGAAAGAAGTCGAGAAGATGAAACCTTGCTATTTGCTTTTGGCACAAGAGAGATGATAGCCTAATGTGGGCTAAGTTCGGGCAAGCTGACTAAACCAGCAAGCCT
Organism: Sapria himalayana; assembly: GCA_029783825.1. Lineage (NCBI taxonomy): Eukaryota > Viridiplantae > Streptophyta > Magnoliopsida > Malpighiales > Rafflesiaceae > Sapria > Sapria himalayana. The sequence goes on along the minus strand of JAREIK010018385.1, from coordinate 383,740 downwards.
GGTCCTGACCCAGGCTAGCCTGGAATGAACCACATTAGTTTAATTAGTCTTAACCAGACTTGGCACAACCAAGCAAGATGCAACACGATCTGCCCAAAAGTTGTGACAACAAGCTGTACCGAGCTGCCCTTTTAAGAACCGTAAGAGCACATAAAGGTGGCCCAACAAGCCAAAATAAATGAGTTATGCCAAAATAGAATGGCCTATTTGACACATCAAACTGAGACAAAATTTCGGGCCAACCAACAAAGTACGCAGTAATGGACTCCTATTTAATAATTGAGTAGCATGGAAATTTTTATTTAAATATATTATTTGAGAACATTGACATAATTATTGCAAAATTAAAAAATAAATAAAAAAACCTCGTGCTGAGGATGTTTATTCGAAAATTAAAATATCATGTCAGAGAAATAAAAAATGGATTAAATAATATAAATTTTATTAAAACAGATAATATATGAAAGAATGATTTTTCACTAAAATAAAATAATCAAAACCTTCTCAAGAACTAAATTAAGAACAAAAAATTAAGAACAGATAAATAATGGATTTATAATATAAATTTTATAAATCCTCAAGGACTAAATTTCTTTCCCAGTCAAAAAATTGCAAAAGAAAATCTTTTTGATCAGGTAAAAACTGAAAATCCACCGAGGTCTTGCTGAGGATGTTGCAGGCGATCAAAACGAGAGACTGACAGGCATGGAGTTCTTCCATCTTCTCCAAATCAGTCTTCTCCACCTCGACATCCTTCCATGGCTCATTAAATGACCTGCCATTGCATTCAAATATCATGAATCAATAAACTAACTTGCTTGCTTTTTGAACTTGAAAAAAAACACCAAATATTTGGAAAAAAAAATTTCTTAAAAAAATTTGTAAAATAACACTCAAAACAAACAAATATATGTGTGTGTGTGTGTTGGGTCTATATGTGTGTGTGTGTTGGGTCTATATGTGTGTGTGTGTTGTGTCTATATGTGTGTGTGTGTGTTGTGTCTATATGAGTGTGTGTGTGTTGTCTATATGAGTGTGTGTGTGTTGTGTCTATATGAGTGTGTGTGTGTTGTGTCTATATGAGTGTGTGTGTGTTGTGTCTATATGAGTGTGTGTGTGTTGTGTCTATATGAGTGTGTGTGTGTTGTGTCTATATGAGTGTGTGTGTGTTGTGTCTATATGTGTGTGTGTGTTGTCTATATGTGTGTGTGTGTGTGTGTGTGTGGGGAGAAACAAAGAGATCATATCTAGTGCATAAGGCTCATATTTCAGCATAGAGTAATAGAAATTAATATTTCAACAGACTTGTCCCAAAAAATCAAAGAGACTATGTCTGACAAGTATCGAATATGAGATGTAATATTCATAGACGAATATATTTGTTATTATATCAAGATATGACCTCTAACACATGTATGCAGCACAAAGATGCTCAAAGTGATCAACCATATTTATATATAAAAAAAGAGGAAAAGGGTGGGGAGGTGTGAGGGGAAGGGTAGAAAGAAGGTGGAGAGAGAGAGAAAGAGAGGAAAAATAGAGAGGGGAGGGAGGGAGGGAGGGAGGGAGAGAGAGAGAGAGGAAGAGAGAGAGAGAGAGGAGAGAGAGAGGAAATAGATAGAAAAAAAATAAAAAGAAATAAATTGCGAGAGATTAAAATAAAGATAGAAAGAGGAATAGAGAGAGAGTGAGTGAGTGAGTAAGAGAGAGAGAGATCATCTTATTCATTACACAAAGCTCATATTTTAGTATGGGGTCTGAGAGATATATATTTCAAGAATCTCATCTTCAATATGAGATCTACCATTTATAGATAAAGACATTTGACATTACACTAAGGATATATATATATATATGTATATATATATATACACACACACACACACACACATATATATATATAGAGAGAGAGAGAGAGAGAAGATATCTAATACAAGGTTCTTGCTTTAACAAGGAGAGAATATTTCAAGAGTCTTATCCCAAAAGGTCAAAAATAGTACATCTGACAAAAGAAAAAAAATAAGACGAAGCAAATTACCATTTCCAAGCAGGATTGGACTCTGTAGGGCAGCGAATCTTCGAGCACAATAATAAGCCATCTGACCCATGCAAAAGCATGTTTGATCCTGATCCAAACAAAATTAGTTGCTCAAAGCTAATGTAAGGAAATTAGCTCGATTAGGTAAAAAAATAAAAAACTCCACTAGTTATACTTTCATTCCACTCTCACTCTCCCATTATGTATATATAGAGATAATGATAACCAGTATATTACACGCACATATACTTACATATATATGGACATTATATATGCGTATATATAGAGATAATGATTCCTACTTTAACATCAGAAAATTAAACATCTCGACAATCTTATAAGATCAGGCATGTAAGTGCATGTGTAATCACACTCATACACACACATATCTGCGCCTACATTTGTGTCAAAACACACGCACGAGCAAATACTACGCATAAACATGACCAGATTATTATGACTTAAAGTATATCAAATTATGCTGATGCTGGAGGCAATGGTCTTTCAGATGTTCAAATAAAAGAGAAGAAAGAAACCTGAGGGGATGGAAGGATGGGAAAGGAGCAGAAGACAGAGCGCAGATGCAACAGAGGAAAGAGTGAGGCAGCGTGCACCGAGAAGTTGATACAGGTGCAGGATCATGGCAGCCAGCACCTCCACAGAATCAGAACAAGAAGCCATGGCTGCTAGCTTTTGATCTTGCAGACGCTCCAATAAGGAGAGCAAGGTGTTTGGGCTCAGAACCACAGGGGGTCTGGTGAGCTCTGCGACGTTCCTGAGAATTACCAGAGCAACGAGCCAGCGCAGAAGTTTAGATATCAATAATTCGTCTGGCTGTGGATTGCCGGGTATAACTGCAGCAGCATCTGATTTCATGGCAGTGGAAGCAGACCAGAAAAGGAAACCGAAGAACTTTTCTCGATCCTGACAAGACGATCAAAATTTGGCAGAATTTCTTCATGTTGTTTCCTATAAATTTAAGGGGAAATTGTGTTCTACGGTGGGCAGGGAGAACGACATGTGATTTCAAAAGACGAAAATACCCCTCTATTAATATCTGATATGGCCCAAAAGCCCTTTGAATGATCACTAATGATCTACACGCACACATATACATAACACATACACGCGTTGGATCCCTCGTATATAACTAGCCAACGTAGAGTATACCCCCTTTGATAATTATATCACCAAAACTTTTGTACCCTGCCCCAACACCGCAAGGGTATTATTGTCATTTTAAAATACGTGCATCCTTAGTATTGATCTCTACATCTTGTCGTGCCTTTTCATTGAGTATGAATCTTTATGGCCTTAATAATAAATATTTAGACGAGGATATCCCGAAAAATAATTTTCCCATAATTTATTACCATTCTTCAAAGGAGTAGTAACACAATTGTAGGAGGGCATTATTGTCATTTCGAAATATGAGCATCCTTGATATTAATTTTTGCACCTTGTCAAATCATTTCGTTAAATATGCATCTTCTATAGCCTTATTGATAGATATTTCTTCTAGGTTATCTTAGAATATAATCTTTCCAGAGTTTAATAACATTCAGAGGAACATGAGAACGCAATTCTAGGAGGATATTATTGTCATTTCAAAATATGTATATTACTAGTTTGCCCTTGCTATGTCTTTTCATTAAAAATACATCTTTTATAGTCTTTATGATTATTATTTCTACTAGTCATCCTGAAACATAATTTCCCCAAAATTTAATAACATTCAAAGAAACATGATTTGAAAAAAAATATATATATGCATCTAACAGAGAGAGAGAGAGATAGAGAGAGATAGAGAGATAGATAGAGAGAGGGGGGGAGAGAGAGAGAGAGAGAGAGAGAGAGATAGAGAGGGAGAGGGAGAGGGATAGAGAGAGATATATATATATATATATATAGAGAGAGAGAGAGATATATATATATATAGAGAGAGAGAGGGAAGAGAGAGAGAGAGATACCAAATCAAGGAGGTGAACTGGAGGAGAGCTCATGAGCAAGATTTTGAGCCCAAGATCGGGATTTGGAGCATCAGAAGCTGAAAGGCGTGCATCAAAAGCACGATAAATCTGGCATAAACTCACAAATGGAACATTGAGATGGGAAAGATACACTTTCCCTTGGGAAACACTCAAGGTGGAAAACACAATCTGCATGATGGAATCAACTAACGAAGCATTTTCTCTTATCCAGCACAGCCCATTGAGCAGGAGAGAGAAGAGATGGGAGGCAAGTGCCAATAGCTGATCCAACGCATGCTCCTGCAGCCACTCGGCCATGCTCCTTAACGATACAACACTTGTGACGATCTATGCCAGTCAATATAATGTGATCATCACACAAATCTTCACACAAATTCAATTCGGGCATATAACTAGCTCAAGAGGAGGATATTTGTATCCTCTTGAGCTTTTCAAGTAAACAAAACTTAGCAGCTCTCTCCTATAACATGCACATTTCAATTCACTAATTACTACAATATTATTTTTCTACTTTTTTATTTTTAGTTTGACTTTTTCTTTTAGTTTCACATGTGCTCAGATTTATTGATACTCGTTGCATGATGACAACTAAGAATGACTAATTATCTTTTAAAATTACCTCTAAAAGTATGTAAATAGAGATCATGTCTTAGTGCAATGACATGTATCTTCATTCAATGATGATATGTCTCGAGTTTGAGCCCCATCAAACACAGCTAGAGGTGTCAACTGGGCCGGCCCGGCCCGGCACGGAAAAATTCCGTGCCCGGGTTAGGCACGAGTTGTGCCGTGCCGTGCCTGGCCCGGCACTGTTCGGCCCACGGCACGGCACACCGGCACGGGTTTGTCCCGTGCTGGGTGTCCCATGAGCCAGACCCCACGATGACTCCTCCCGCAAAAAAGAACGCGGGTCGGGTCTGATTCGACCCGACCAGCGGTCCCCCGTATCCCGAACCGCTCGGACAGACAAGCCCGAGCGAGCCAGGCACGGCTGCACGCTCGTGCTCAAAAAATTCGGCCCAGGCCAGGCCCGTTTGACACCTCTAAACACAGCCTATCCAATTTTTGAGGTTAAAACTGTCAATATAACCTCCCACAGATCTTATACTAAGCAAGAGTCTTGTGCATTACGAACACATTCTTCTCCATGAAGAATGTGAATGTTGAACACCCAGAACAACATTTGACACCATTGACACCTATCTATTTAAAAAACACCCAATGCCCAATAATTAAAAAAAAATTCATAAAATAATGAAAAAAATATATAGATAGGTTGTTATTTTATGGAACATTCTCCAAATAGAGGTTTTTCAAGAAAACTAGCCCTAAAGTAGATATTCAGCTCGCTGTTATTAAAATCTTACAATTCACGAATCGATTCATAATTCAGATGATAAATAATTTGACTCTTTAAAAGAATCAAAAATATGCATGAATCGAAGATTAAAAAGTTGAATCGCAAATCGATTCACATGAATTAATTTAATATTGATTCTCAAGTGACCAAGATCCTCAAAAAATCACAAAAATAAAAACTAAAATACAATAAAAAAAAAACTAATGATTATAGAAAATAAGAATTAATTAAAATGAAAAAAAAAATTACAAAAAATTTAATTCACAATTCGATTTCGATTCGATTCTTGATTCTCAATTTACTAATCAAGCATTCTAATTCTCAATTCAAAATTAATTTTAACAATAATTAACTAATCAAGAATTAATTAACATGAGAAAAAATCACAAAAAAAATTCAGTTCACAATTTAATTCGATTCGATTCTCGATTTACTAATCAAGTATTTTGCTTCTCGATTCACTAATCAAGCATTCCGATTATATCACATGCTTATAAAATTCACACAAGTTTAAGAAATAAAAACTTGAAAATTAAAAAAAAAAAATGTAAACCTACCTCAATGATCACCACCAATTGATTCATAAGAAAGCTCTGGCCGTCATTTTGCGGTCCAGAGAAGACAGAGAGAATAGAAGACAGCCATGGAAAGAGAGCACAGCGTTGAACCAGGTGGGAACTCAACTTGCTCAATTTAACAGACTTCTTCACAGTCTGCAGAAATCAAAGAGCAGCATAAAAAAATGTGCAGCAAATAGACTTGAAATTCTCATTAAAAAAGTCTCCCCGAGATGCCGAGTATTTATTACCTGAAGAATTAGTTCCTTTGACTCGTTGTCTGAAAGTGGAGAAGAATAAAAGCTCAGTAATGTCTCAAAAATGGTGTTCTTTATAAATATTTGAGCATCCTCATTCAAATTCACGCCCGCAAACACCAGACGTAGCATCCACAGCCTCTCTGTTTTGAAGTTCACTGTGGTGCTGTGAAACATAGCATCAAACAGTGGTATGTACTGCACTTACAGATGAAAGAAAGAAGACAATTATCATGAATGAACTATCAGGCCAGCTAAAAAATAGCAACGCAGAATTAGACATTGCAAACAGGTGTCAACCGGGCCGGGCCGGCCCGGCAAGAGAAAATTCCATGCCCGGGCCCGTGCCGTGCCTGACCCAGCACGGTTAGGCCCGTGGCACGGCACACCGGCACGGGTTCATCCCGTGTCGGGTGTCCATTGAGCCCGACCCCACGATGGTCTCTCCCGCAAAAAAGACTGCGGGTCCGGTCTGATTCGACCCGACCCGCGGTCCCCCGAATTCCGAACCGCATGGACAGGCCAGCCCGAGCAGGCCGGGCAAGGCACGGCACGGCCTTGCGTGCCTGCGGGCCGTGCCAGGCCCGGCTATTTTAAACTGTGTCGTGCCTGGCCCGGCATGAAGGCACGCTCGTGCTCAAAAAAAAAAACGGGCCGTGCCGGCCCGTTTGACACCTATAGGCATGCCCAAATGCTATAAATATTTTATTTATCTTAAAATTTTGAATTTTTCATTGTTAAAATTTGATTTTTTATTTTAAATTTCTGAATGTTTCTGATGATAAGAAATACTATTGATTTTAATTTTTATGTCTGATATCATATATTTAATTATAATTAATTTATATATAAATTTTATAGATAATATTTAGTACATATACGTTATTTTTATATATATTATGTAGAATGCACCTCACAAAAAAACATCCACCGGGCCCAGACAAAATTGCTTTGTCTCGCCCCAGACGTCCCACTCCCCCTCACAAAACATATTATTCCCAAATCCTCATAGCTCCAACCCTTAAATACTAGAAATATTATGGTTGATGTCTTAAAACTTTATAATTTAGATCGTTAAATTTGAATTTTTATTTTAAAATTTTGAATATTTGCTATGATGAGAAATACTATTGATTCTTAATTTTTATGTCTGATACTATTTATTTAATTATAATTTATTAATAGATAAATTTTATAGATAATATTTAGTAAAAATATATAATTTTACATTTTTCGAGCAAGAGAAACAAGTAGAGAAAAATTATTTCTATCTCTTGAAAAAGATTCAAAATCAAAATATTAGTACGGCACACGTTCCTACAACAAATAAGCCCACTCGACAGCTTCTCGAAGGCCTTCTAAAAATATAAACTTATTATTCTCACATTCAAACTTGGTTTTCTAGTAATTAATGCTCGATAAGTGCGTTGCATTTCACCACCATTATGTCAATTTTCTTTTATTTTTCTTTAAGGAAAAGAGCAATGAACATGTGGCTATCCCAATCCAATGTTAATATTATGCATTTTATTGAATATGGTTTGTATGACTTGGCTTTTCTACAAATATATCAAAATTATTAGTTAAGAGATTAATATATATTATTATACAAAAATATCAATCATTATAATAATATGTGATCAAAACTAGCTATTGGATTAAAAGAATCATAATAGTTGATTCGTGTAATTTCACAATACTATGTACTGGCAAATCAGATTTTGACCCAATTTATCAAACTTTATCCACTTCATAGGAGATTGGTCCCATAGTTTTAAAAAGCACAGGGGCGCACCAAGGCACAAAGGTTTCTTGGAGCCTTGAGGCGCAAGACGCACCTAAGGTATGGGTTTTTGTGAAGTGAAATGTGACTTTAGATGCACATAAATTTTTATTAAATATGATTCTATTGATAAAAAAATAAATATTCCTAATATTTAAATAAATTTTGATTAAAAAAATAAATAAAATTATATAAATTTCAATATATAATTACAAATTTTGAGAATAAATATATTTTTTAAAAAAATTATCGTATTTAAGGAGCACCCCTTCAGTAAGGCGCATGCCTTGGAAGGCGAGACACTATAGCTAGGGAGTGGTTGTGCCTTGGAAGGCGAGACACTATAGCTAGGGAGTGGTTGTGCCTTGGAAGGCGAGGCGCTATAGCTAGGGAGTGGTTGTGACTTGGAAGGCCAAGTGCTATAGCTAGGGAGAGGTTGTGCCTTGGAAGGCGAGGCACTATGGCTAGGGAGTGGTTGTGCCTTGGAAGGCGGGGCGCTATAGCTAGGGAGTGGTTGTGCCTTGGAAGGCGAGGCGCTATGGCTAGGGAGTGGTTGTGCCTTGGAAGGCGAGGCACTATGGCTAGGGAGTGGTTGTGCCTTGGAAGGCGAGGCGCTATGGCTAGGGAGTGGTTGTGCCTTGGAAGGCGAGGCGCTATAGCTAGGGAGAGGTTGTGCCTTGGAAGGCGAGGCGCTATGGCTAGGAAGTGGTTGTGACTTGGAAGGCGAGGCGCTATATCTAGGGAGAGGTTGTGCCTTGGAAGGCGAGGCGCTATGACTAGGGAGTGGTTGTGCCTTGGAAGGCGAGGCGCTATAGCTAGGGAGTGGTTGCGCCTTGGAAGGCGAGGCGCTATAGCTAGGGAGTGGTTGTGCCTTGGAAGGCGAGGCACTATGGCTAGGGAGTGGTTGTGCCTTGGAAGGCGAGGCGCTATGGCTAGGGAGTGATTGTGCCTTGGAAGGCAAGGCGCTATAGCTAGGGAGTGGTTGTGCCTTGGAAGGCGAGGCACTATAGCTAGAGAGTAGTTGTGCCTTGGAAGGCGAGGCGCTATAGCTAGGGAGAGGTTGTGCCTTGGAAGGCGAGGCGCTATAGGTAGGGAGTGATTGTGCCTTGAGCCTAGGCGCGCCTTAAGCGCGCCATTCACAACTATGATTGGTCCGACCCAACAACCTGAAATATTGGTATTTTTTAAGGATAAAACAGTAAAATATCAGTGTTTCCAAAAGATAACCAAAGGAAACACATCACAGAAAATTTCAAACTATGGTACTCGCAGAGAAGTATAATGCCAGTGCGTCTAAATATAGAAATGGAGTTCACAGCCACTAATTAAAGAGAGTACGATTAAAGAATAGCACAGAGAAACTATATTAGTAGGAGAGTGCACGCACCTTTATATTCATCCCAGACGAATTCATCAGATGGGTGCTTATTATTGCATAAAAATCACGTGATGAATTCAATAATATGAAAGATGACTCCGCGGCGAAGAGAGCCAATATGGATGGAATCCACTGCCAAGGCTCCTGAATTCCATTTTGTGTGTACGCCAACAGGAGGCGAAGTCGCAATATATCCTTTTTCTTCTGATGCTCCTGTCAAAGAAGAAGAAGGAAAAAAAAAAAAAGATAATTCAGAGAGAAAGATCCGATTCGATGCCGGGACAGCAGCCAATTTAGATGAGAAATTTCTCTAGAAAATATACCTCCAGCACGATCTTATATCTCCCGATAAAATCGTAACCTAGCTTTCTCGTCGCAAGATCACGCGAGGACAAGCTCACAAAGGCAACAGCGAGCAGACCCAAATTAGCAAACTCCAAGGGCTCGACATACCCCAGCGGCAGAATATGAACTGAGAAGCGCAGCAGGAAAACAGGATCGTAGCATTGTGAGTCCCCCCCCGCAGCAGGAAAATGTGTCTCGCTCGAGCCCTGCAGATGATCTTGAAAATGGCCGCTCGAGTTTCTATCGCGTGGAAAATACAGTATCGCCATGGCGCATTTCCTCTGCTCGATCAGCATGTGCTCCCGAAACTGACTCCTGCGGTGTTCTTCGACTGTCTCTGCATCATCATCATCATCACCACCAGTACCAGACATCTGATCATACCTCGAAGCCCATTCTTTCATTTTCAAAGCGGCAGCTCCCCACAGAAACCCCATTCTGCCAGCATCTCCACTCGCCGACTTGTCGTGAGACTCAATTTCCTGTAATAAATTGTACAACTCCGAATCCAATTCACAGAGCGTCGCCCCATAAGAAGATGAGAGCAAAAAGTACAATTCCTTTAAATTCACGCCCACATTACTCCCACAAGCGCTGCCGGACTCGCGCAGCTCAAAACGGAGAAGAATTCTTAGCAGCTTGACAATTTCTAGCTGCTTCGAACACAATTTCGTAGCCTGGGCATCATTCGGCGAGCTTTGATAGGAGAAAACAACTGATCTCAGAACACTAGCCATTGGGCTGACCATGGGTCCGGAGAGAGACGCGGCTGGCTCAGTGGGAGGCAGGAGAGCAGAGCTAAACTGAGAGTGCGAGAGAAGCAGCTGGAGAGATAGGGCATGGGAAAAGCTGCCATCCATCAGCAAGGCCAGCATGCGCCTGACAGTTCTCAATGTATCAGGATCTTCGAACCTGTAGAGGAGGGATGATTTCACGAGCTTTTCCAGGTATGGAATGGATCGCAACTGCACAAGAACATGCTGCAGCTCTTTTGTCAGTCCAAAAATAGTCCTCAAGACGAACAGTTCCAGGTATCTGAAACACTGCCGGCAGGAAAGATTGATTGCCGCTGAACTCTCATCGACTGGCGCAGTATTCCTGACCAGATAATGCCATGCACGAGCCAGAATTTTCATGAGCTGCATCTTCTGATGAAGAAGATCCTTCTCTGGGTCGTGGTCGTTTTCTGCAGAATTCAGAACTTGGGTATTTTTTGTGAACAGCACCATCCTGCAAACTGATATCTTCCCCATTACCTTGTTGATGTAGTTCAGGGCATGGGGAGGCGAACAGAATTGCAGATCTCTGATATCAGAATCCAGCAAGCTGCCGGGAGAAGAACTGCCCGCAAAGAAATTGAACACCTCCGCCCGCTCGGCGGGCCCCAGCCGGACATGGGAGGCAAGAAGGTGCTGCAGCATGAAAGTTACCCTCCTGAGAAGGCAGCAATCCACGAGCTTTGGAATTTGGTCCGACGTCAGAATGGAATCATAGCTCTCCTGGAAAATGAGGCCGGAGAGGAAGCACTCCTGCTTTCGCAGGCTGTTCAATATCACTTCAAAACAAAAAGATGATACTTTTAAGAACTGCGATTTGTTCCACGCCTCCAGCCTGCGGGAAACTGAATTCGAGTATGCAAGAGCAGCAGGGAGGATCATCACGTGCTCGTCATCTGCCAGATGATGATGTTGTTCTTCGAGAGCCCCCGAGAACAAGAACCCAAAAACAGATAGATGAGCTGGACTCATCTCCACGAGGAGAAACAGCAGCTTAGCGTTCGTCGGGGTGGGGTGGGAGATGCAGAGAGAGAGAATGTTCATCGGGGTGCCCGCGATGGCCCTCGACAGAGCCAGAGATAAGGGATGAGACACGTGGTCTCGAATGCACTCCTGCACCGCCACGATCACCTTCAGCAGGCAAGAACGCACGAAACCCAATTCCAGAGTCGTGGCGTGCTTGCACATCCCAGCATAAATTTCCTCGCAGATTGAAAGATCAAATTTTTGTCCTCCCTCTTCCCGGGAGCAATAAATTTGCCCTCTTTTTGCCGTGGATTGCTGCAGGCGGCCGCAGGTAACTCGGAAAGCATCGGCAGCAATACAGCATCCAACACAGACGGCACACCGCGAGGCCGACTTTAGGCCGCCATCCGGCTCGTCCACACCGACTCTGCCAAATATGTAATGCACCAGCTCAAAGAGCTCGGACGGGGAGAAGAAGTCGACGAGAGCATGGAGAACACAGAAAGGAGAGAGGAGCATGGAGAAATCTCCGGTCTCGGAGCACAGATCGACCCTGTCCGAGAAGCCCAGAGACACCCTCCGCATCAGCCTGTCGAAACTCTCCCCGGGGGGAGAGGAGGAGAAGTAGCCGAGAGATGATGTCAGCATGCCCAGGACACAGCCATCCATCCTGTGAATTTTGTCACCAGAAAAACCTTGAAAAAGCTCAAAGCTCTCGACGAACATTCTCTCTGCAGCTCCGCTGCATTTCAATGGCCGGCATAGAAATGCCGTGGTGATGGGATGAGAAAACAAGATGTCAGCCACCTCTCGAAGATTCTCCTCGGGATTCGAAGCCAGCAGCTGGGGGACCATGCGAGCCACGAGAGAGCAACAAGACCCAGAAAGTTGTTCGAGTCCTTCACTTGGGTCGACCCCATGAGATGACCGCAGCCGCACCAACCAGAACAGGGTGAGACGCAAGTTTCTCAGAGAGTCGCTTCTACCGCGAACGAGAGAGAGCTTGGCCAGGAGCAGATCCTCCATTTTTGATAGCTCGGGGAAGTGAAGAGCGCCCGCGCACACAGCCGCAGGAAATAGGACGTGGAAAGGCGCGTCCCTGAGAAACAAGCCCACGGCATCGGCACCAGCTGCTTCTTCGCGAACAGGGACTGCAGCATCAGACATGGCCAGACGCAGGCCAGAGAGAAAAGTCCTCGGCCACAGATCCATGGCATCGAGAACAAACCCATGCTCGAGGAACACCATCGAAGAAAAAAATGAGATGGGAAGTCGAAGATGACGGGAAATCACCGAGACTTGATGAAATCTTTTCGATACGGCGCGAGGAGACGCAGAGAGTGTCGCAGAGACAAAGGCTATATCTATTCCAGGTTTTTCAACGGCTCCATTCTTCATGAGTTTTTTCGCTTCGGCGAGTGTCTGATCGAAGGAATCATCGCTGGGTCTGAGCTCGTGATCGAGAGGATGAAGGAAGATGTTATGGTGGTGCACGATGCTCTCTGCAAAAAAATGAAGCTTTTTCAATGGCTGCCACTCATTCAGGGAACCTGAAGAACTATCAGCAATAGAATCTTTATCGTGAAATTCCTCCGCCAAAACTGATTGAATTAGGGCAGATAACAAGGCCGCATCTACCTGCAGGAGTGCGAGTGTTATGTAAAATCAGACATTTATAGCTCATGTCACAAACATGTGCGTAGGAGGAGGGAACCTGAGTCTGCAGGATGTATTTTATTGTGCTGCTCACATAGAGCGATATCATCATCTTCTCCGGCAGCGAAAAGCTTCCAGTTTTAGCACGCAGCAGTCTTATGCACTTCTGCAAGACACATATGATGAGCGGGCTAAAATCAAGTGGTATATCTGCAAAAAAATAAAAAAAAAAAAAAATTATTTTAAATTATTTTCCAAAATGTTTAGATAAAATTGGCATGATATTTCTAATCTCCCTCACGCAGGCACACATGTTGATTCAATAGACAAGGAAGCATAGAACACAATAATTTTTTGTCGAACACAACATTTGGGGAGTGATGAGCGAAAATAAGCTCGGAATAAAAAATAAACAAAATGCCCAACCGAAACAAAATTTGAATTTAACAAAAATCTTCCCATGAGAACATGCTACAAATATAACTATGAAATTAGTAACACATATAATCATAGTTTTAAAAGGCGCAAGGCACACCAAGGCGCAAAGGTCTCTTGGAGCCATGAGGCACAAGGCGCACCTAAGGTGTGAGCTTCTGTGAAGTAAAATATAACTTTAGATGCACATAAATTTTTATTAAATATAATTTTATTGATAAAAAAATAAATATTATTAATATTTAAATTAATTTTGATGAAAAAAATAAATGAAATTATATAAATTTCAATATATAATTACAAAATTTGAGAATAAATATATTTTAAAAAAAACTATAGTATATAAGGCGCACCTCTTCAGTAAGGCGCATGCCATGGAAAGCAAGACTCTATAGATAAGGAGTGGTTGTGCCTTGAGCCTAGGCGCGCCTTTCACAACTATGCATGTAATTTTTGAAACTAATTTACCAAATAAATTTGGTAAATAAATAATTTATAAAAAAAAGTTTAAGCGCCTATATTTTATTCTCAATGCATAAGTATTGGAAGAAATACAATCAAAAATAATAAAATATAGCATAATAAGAAAAAAAAAATTTGCGCTGGCAACATTAGAAATAATACTGACAATGCCAGAGAGGGAAAAAAAAAGAAAAAAAAAAAAAGAGGAAAAAAAAATTACTTTTTTTCAACTACCTTTAAGATCCATCAAACGACACAGCTGATCCTGAAGCACACTCCAGTATCTGAATAAATTATTGCCAACAGTAGACACAGCATCACATAGAAATAATACAACCGAAGAAAAATTCTGCAGTAATTCTACGCTCATCACTCCAGCAGATGGCGCGCAGAGGCTGCAACCAGGCAAGAATAAGAACCAGGCATCAATCTCACTTGGGTTTCTGTCAAATGCACCAGTACTTGACACAGCAGCTCGTGTGAGATCATATGCACGAGCCTTCGCGTCACCAAATGGTGAGGAGATTAGTATGTCAACAAGCAGGTGCAAGTACTTGTACATCTGAGATGGAATCCTACTGGCAGTTCCAGTCTCATGAGACCATCCGATATACTCCAGCAGAAACGACAAGAGCGAAGACTGCGTGCCAGTTGGTAGTTCTGCAAAATCGTTGAGATAATTCATACAAAACTCAAATGATCCCTCCAGCACCGCAGGCACTGTCAGCTGCAGAAACGGAAAATTTATCTGTAATGTAGTTTCACTCAGCTTTCATCATTTCCATCTCATTCAGATAGGGCTGTAACCGAGGCGAGCTGCTCGGCATTCGGCTCGTTAGAATCTCGCTCGAACTCGTTTATTAAGTTAAACGAGCCGAGCCCGAACATCATTTTGAGGCTCGTAAGTTAAATGAGCCAAGCCGAGCACCCTCAAACTCGGCTCGTCATCTCGTAAACAGGCTCGTGAGCAAGCTCGTTAACCAGGCTTGTGAACAAACTCGTGAACCAAGCTCGTGAACCAGGCTCGTGAACAGGCTCGTGAACATGAAGAAGGCTTGATGCACAACAAATTTTTCCCACAAATAAACATGAAGAATATTTTAACTCTTTTAATTCAATCAAATTAATTGAACTTTTATTATCTTATCTTTTTAATTTAGTTGTATGTTAGCTATTTTAGATGAACATTTTCATTAATTCCCGAACATCATTTTGAGGCTCGTAAGTTAAACGAGCCGAGCCCGAGCACACTTAAACTCGGCTCGTCAGCTCATAAATAAGCTCGTGAACAGGCTCGTGAACAGGCTCGTGAACAGGCTCGTGAACAGGCTCGTGAATATGTTTGTGTGCAAGCTCGTTAACTATGTTCATAATCAAGCTCGTGAACAGGCTTGCAAGTTAAACGAGCCGAGCCCGAGCACCTTCAAACTCGACTCATCAGCTCGTAAACAGACTCGTGAATAGGCTCGTGAGCAAGCTCGTTAACCAAGCTTATGAACAAGCTCATGAACCAAGCTCGTGAACAAACTCGTGAACATGAAAAATGATTGATGCACAACAAATTTTTCCTACAAATGAACATGATGAATATTTTAACTCTTGAACTTCAATCAAGTTAATTGAACTTTTATTATCTTATCTTTTTAATTTAATTGTATGTTGGCTATTTTTGGTTAAATATTTTCTTTAATTCCGAAACATCATTTTGAGGCTCGTATGTTAAACGAGCCGAGCCCGAACACCCTTAAATTCAGCTCGTCAGCTCATAAATAGGCTCGCAAATAGGCTTGTAAGCAAACTCGTTAACCAGACTCGTGAACAAGCTCATGAACCAAGCTAGTGAACAGGCTTGCAAGATAAACGAGCCGAGCCCGAGCACCCTCAAACTCGGCTTGTCAGCTCGTAAACAGACTCGTGAACAAGCTCGAGCCTACTCCTTTAAAACCGAGCCGAGCCGAGCCTGCCTAATACTCGGCTCGGCTCAGCTCTGCTACACCCCTACATTCAGAGTCTGATTTTTACTAACCAGATAGAGCGTCAGAGAATCGAAGAGCTTGGAGAGGAAGAACAACTCTACATCCTTCAGAGTAGAAAAAGATGCAGGAGAGGAGTCAGCAGACCATATGTCTGAAATGGCATTCACAGAATCTCTCTCATCATCCAATTCAGCTGATTTTTCGGTGTCGCTAACATTCTCATGATTCCCACACAAAGTAGAATCAACATCTGAGCGCATCCCACCAACAATAATATCCGTGTCCTCTCTCATCAAGTTTATTTCAGAAATTTTTCTTCTTTTCTCAAGGCGGGCAGGGGATGTCTTGCCATCTGCTCTTTTTTTCGAGGACGAGGGTCGGACTCCATTGTTTCTGCTCATGGACGAGAGCACGCCTAACAGAACTTGGGAATCAGGAAGCGATACTTGAAGATCATGCTGAATTTCTTTCTTGAGCGACTGCCAATTCTGAGTCGCATTGTTCCCAGCGCAGTAGAGGTCCATACGCTTGAACAATGAGGCCGATAACTTTAGCAATTCAAAAAGAAGCCTTAGGGCTCCATTATTCACCAAAAAATCTGAATGAAGAAGCCCTCTGGTGATTATAGCTCGACTGAACGGACGGGTCAATATGCAATTCACCAGGCTCTTAATATCTTCATCTTCACCACCAGGAAGAAGAGGTGGATCATGGCAAGAGGGATGAGAGAGATCCATCTGAGAACCCATGTTCACAGAGGAGACAATATCTGCTACAAGAGAAACAATGGAGAACCTACAAAAAAAAAAAAAAAAAAAAAAATTGCCCATGAGCAAAATCATACCATATGGAAGAAAAAAAACGTCTTTTTTTTTTTGA
Source organism: Sapria himalayana (assembly GCA_029783825.1). Lineage (NCBI taxonomy): Eukaryota > Viridiplantae > Streptophyta > Magnoliopsida > Malpighiales > Rafflesiaceae > Sapria > Sapria himalayana. The sequence goes on along the minus strand of JAREIK010018385.1, from coordinate 366,881 downwards.
AATTAGGTTAAAAATTACAAGAATGAAGTTCTCATATCCTCACGAGCCCATGCTAGTCCTCAACAAAGAGCCATTCGACACAATTGCTAATAGAAAAAAAATGAAAAAACCAACCATGAGGGCGATTCTAAGTAATCGAGGCTGTAAGGGAACTCTTCCATGTAGGCAGAGGCAAGAGAAGGTCTCTCCCTGACAATGGCCAGGAGCAGGCCCCTGTGATGGCCATTGGATGCTGCTCTCAGCTTCTTCATGAGCATCAGGAGTCTCTTTGAGTTTCCCTTTAAGATGGGAGGAGATCGCCCCGAGCCCGGCATCAGTCCATTCGAAGGATCCGTGCAGACCATGGCCAGCACCTCGTGGGCCAGTTCAGGAGTGGGCCCCACGTCCCCACTCCCCGAAATACCGGCCAGCTGTTCCAGGGCGGCGATTCCAAAGAGAACGCTTCGTAGGCCGGGAGGCACCAGCGACTCTTTCGTGAGAACGTTATCTCGTAGAGTCGACAAGACATGAGTGACGGTGTCGTCATCTTCGTTGCTGAGCCCGTGAAGAACGCCGGCGTACATTTCTCTCTGCTGAATGATCCACCGCAGCAAGGCAGGCTTCCCCACTTCCAAAAAAGACATCGCAAAGCGAACAAATGCCTTTCTCGTGGAACGACTCTGACGGACATTTCTCCTCTTCTTGTTTCCCGCGAGCTTCAGAACCGCTTGGTGCTTGAAATCGAAGCTCCTGGCAACCTCACAGGCTAGCCCGGATCCACGAGCAACAATAGAAGCCATCACCAGGAGGGCTTCGCGTCGGTGCCTCCCGCGTTCCTTGCCCAGCTCCACGTAGACGATCTCCATCTTTTCCCGAACTATGGACAGTGCAATTGTGTCGAGAGCCCTAGAAATGGGCGTCATAGATGAGGCACGTGGATTGAATTTTCCATCGGGATGACTGAGAACAGCAGATGTTAGCGACAGTACGTGCTGCATTCCAGCTTTTCCTTCGTGAATCTTCCACGCTCGGAGCAGCCCCGATAATTTTGGATGAGTGATCACCAGGAGACGAAGCAGTGCGCCATTGCCGCGTTTTATCAACTTGGCGAGCTCTTTTGCAGCAGCAGAACCCGATGACGAAGAGATGGTTTCTCTAAGTTCTTTGATCTTGGCGTCATCTTCCACGTTCATATTAGATTTTCCATCATTGTCCCCATCAGCCCTATGGTGTTCGGCTTCCATCATCGCTGTTAGGAAGAGAACCTCGGGCACACTGATAATGGAAGAGAACCTCGGGCAAACAGAGACCAGGAAAGAACCTTGGCCAAACAGTCACCTGGATAGACTTAACCGATAAAAACAAAAAATAAATTAAAATATAATTTTGTAGAGTCTAAATAAAAACCAATCCTTCAACTGGTAAGAAATGGCAGACCCATCAAAAGATCCAAAACCCTGCGATCAGAATTCCATCAAAAAAAAAAAAAAAATTAGTGAAATCTATTTCAAATTAATTATTCAATTTAACCCAATAAAATAATAAAATCAATCAATATGTGAAAAAGCTTCCTATGGTTTATTATTATAATATTTGTTTTGTTGTGGGTTATTACCAAAATTTAAAAAAAAAAAACATACTTTGGTATGATGAAATACAATAAGATTCATCCAAGAGCAGTAAGTCTCGGGTTCGACACACCCAAACACAATTTTCCCATTTATCAAAAGAAAAATTGATACAAGAGATGATAATATTTATTCATGTGTTATCTAGATGTGTAAACCGGGCCGGGCCGGCCAGGCACGGAAAAATCCCATGCCCGGGCCCGTGTCGTGCCAGGGTCAGGCACGGGCCGTGCCTGACCTGGCACGGTTCAGCCCGTGGCACGGCACACCGGCACGGGTTCGTCCCATGTCGGGTGTCCCCCAAGCCCGACCCCGTGATCGCCCCTCCCACAAAAAAGACCACGGGTCGGGTCTAATTGGACCCGACCCGCAGTCCCACGATGCCCGAACCGTATGGCCTGGCCTGGCCCGAGCGGTCCCGGCACGGCACGGCCTGCCGTGCCTGCGGGCCGTGCCTGGCACAGCACAAAGGCACACACGTGCTCAAAAATGGGCCGGGTCGGCCTGCCCGTTTGACACCTATAGTATTATCTCAAATTTTTAAGATGAGCGAGCTTTATAAATTTTATTTTTTAAATTCAAGATTCATATTATTATGATATTAATTCAAATATATGTGTTGATCAAACTAAAAAAAAACATAAATAATATAAAATTAAATAAAAAACATGAGGGTACCAATATTTATTCAATTACAAAAAAGTACTTACGGTGATAAGAGCGCTCAATAAAAAAAATACTAAGCATACATAAACAAGATAATCTGTAACAAAATAAATGCATCCAGAACTTCAATGATACAACTATACAAGCAAAATAATCTCTCTCCACGATATAAGATCTAAAAAATAACAAAATAAGACTACTAATTAATAAGATAAATTAAAATTAAAATTAAAATTCTCTTTCTAAAATAATTTTAGAATATTTTTTACAAGTAAAAATATTTAAGTTATCTTAGTTACACGTTTATTTTTTTTTAACAATCTCTTTCTATTTGAGCGTGTCAATGCAAGAAATTTGATATATAAATTTAAAATTCATTAAATATTTGTCAAATAATTTTACATGTATTCTGATACATAAATATTTTAAATTTTTTTAATTTTTTTATCAAATTAAATTTTTATTATTTTATTAAAAATCTAAAAAATAGACAAAATATATGCTCTCTCAAAAAATATATATTAATATATATCTCAAGTTATCATCAATAAAATTATCAAATACTTAAGTTTCACTTTAATTGTATTTTTACTTAATTCTCATATATTTAGTTATTCGAATAAATCTCTATTCAAGTCAAACAAATATATAAAATAAAAAACTCTATTAAATTTTATTAATTAATATATCTCATATTATATGATCATAATATCTTTAAGATTAGGCTTCAAGTTCAATATTCTCAACTTATAGAAATAATCCAAATATCTAAAAAGAAATATTATAGAAATGGAGAAAATAGATAAGTCATCCTCCTCAATTCTAAATCAAGTTTCTCTCAGTCTCCAGATCCTATAGTCAATAGATATAAAAATAAATTTAAAATTTAGCTATCTAAAAAGTTACCTCACAAAAAATAAACTAAATAATAAAAAATAAGTAAGACAAAAAATAGGAATAAACTAGACTACGTATTATCATATCTAGTATCTTTCAAATATTTATCATTAATTATAATAATAATTTTAGAATAAAAAATAATAATAAATATAATATGATAACAAGCAATACAAATATAAGATTATGTATTTATAATTCAGGAATCTGAAATGAATTTACAAGCTAAATAACTAATAATTTCTAAAAGAATTGTAAATTTTAATATTATAATAGAGATAAATACAAATGTCATCTTGTTTATCTCAATATTGAGTAATATTCTCTATCTCATCTCTAGATATGATATCCTAATTTATACTAAATTAGGGTTTCCACAAACCCTAATTTATATCAAATTGAGACCCTCCAAATTTGAGTTTTCTCCCCAAAAACAAAATGAATACATTGTGGCACACTATTACACAATATTGTGCACTATTCTAGAAATTTCATCCTCTAGAAATCCCAGTAAGTATAATCACTAGAATTTTAGCATACAAATAAATAACAATTTGCAATTATCTTTATAAAAGTAATAGCAATCAACATAACATTTATTTTCTCCTCCATAAAATAATTTTCAACCTATATATAATTTATTTACTTTAAAAAAATCAAAAAAAAAAAAAAGATATGCATCTGACTATATATTACCATAACAAATAGCTTAATCTAAGACAAATAAAAAATCTTTACATAAATATCAAATCCAATGAAACTCAAAACTTACAATGATTATATTTTGATATTTTATTCTTATAGCAGAATAACAAGCAGTGATTTGTATTTTAATTTTTTAAAAGATTAAATTATTTTATGAAAAATACAACATAGTAAAACACATCTCCTGTAGATTCGTAACCAATTAAAATTTTAATTGTCAATTATCTATGCTTGACCATAAAATCTAAAATAAAAATCAAATTTTTTCGTAATTTTCATATGTTAGATAATATAAATATAATAATATAATGCATATTTATCAGAGATAATCTAGAAAATAACTCATAATATTAGTAATATAATATATATATATATATAGCATAATAATTATCAAATAGTTAAATATTCATATATATTTTTATAACTAATAAAATCAATGAAAATAAATATAATAACTAAAAAAATTCATTAATATTATTAAAATTTACATGCTATTGAAACTCTACTAGAATAATTATATATTTTTATTATTATAATTATATATATTTCTCAAATTATTTTTGGATTTATTAACTAAATTATTATGTTGAGTAAATATTAATTCATAATCTCCCATGGTAATAATATCAACAATACAAATCAATAAAATAACAATCATATCAATGTTAGCTACCTCGACAAAAGAGAAAAAAATAAAAAAAAAAGTCAGCCCATAAACTCATTGTTAAGATTAAAATAGAATTTGAGGATCGATCATGGAGTTTTGGCTTGAGATGTCAAGTGGGCAGAGCAGCATGGCCCATGGAACGACCCAATTGAGTCATGTCTAGCCCAGCCTGGACAGAAGGTGAAAAGCCATTCCTTGACCGATCTTGTGCTGCCCGTAGAATGGCTCGTGCCATTTTGGGTCTGAACAAGCATGTCCCTAGCACGAAATAATGGCACGAGCTGCAAGGAATTGCGTGACTGGCAAGTGCCAGTGCCAGATGCCCATGCCTAACCCAAATTAACTGGTCTACCTCCAATGTTGATGCGTTGGCACGACGCAGCCTAGGTAACCAATTCTTGGCTTGTCCAACACACTAGAGTGTGTTGTTGCACCAAATTTTAGGTTATGCTGGCTCAACACGCTATTTCTTCTACAACCATGTCTACTTTAGTTGTTACATTGACACTTTCTCAGAAATATATCTAACCTTATTATTTAAGCGGCAATAGCCTAGGCACATCAGCATCCATTGCACTCAGCTCACCATGTTATACCGATTTCTTCTGTCCGTGCAGCTCATTTCCATGTTTTGATGCGGATGAAAGGAATAGAAACGATGACGAAGACGATGACGAAGACGATGACGAAGACGATGACGAATAAGAGACAACAAATTATGCGTTAGGCGAACAGAACGGAGAATTTTTTTTGACTTTTTTCAGTCTTCGAGTGGAACCACCGATTGGAGAGGAGATTGTCTCATCGTCTTCTTTTTCCAGGTCTGGCTGGTTGATAGTCGCTCGACAATGCAATGGAGCCATTATAATTGGAGAGGAGAAGATGATCCAAATCCAACCCTAGAATAAAAAACAGGCCCGGCGCACGGGCCATGACAACAAATCTATTATTTTTTTTATTATTTTTTATTTAATATACTAATTAGTCTAAATAATAATTAAACCTTAAATTTTTTAATTTAATTAATTAATTAAAAAAAGTATTAGATTTAGATTTAAATTTTAATTTACTATTTTGATTAAAAAATATAATTATTATACTCTTACTTGTTCTTAGATCTTAAGTTTATTGCATATTCTAGTCTTATTTTCACCATTAAATATAAAATAATTTCTACAAAAATAAAAAATAACTACCTAGAATAGTCCGTTACACATTTTAAAATATTATATCATTTCTTATGTGTGTGTGTGTGCGCGCGCGTGCTTGTGCGTGTGTGTGTGTATTCAAATATATTTTTTATTATAAATTAATGAAGCAAGATGCGTAGAAATACGACTCATACAACTTTTAATTATTATTTACACAACTATTTTTAAATTTTTTTTAAAGAAAATCGAGTACTTAAAAAATTAATGGGAAATTTATGTAGAGAGGTACTCAAATGAAACTACTTAAAAAAAAATTCGCTGACTATTCAAAATTAAAAACAAAAGCTATCAAAACTATGAATAATTATAATTTAGTCCCCTCAAAAATATAAACCCAAAAATACCCTTACACAGGCCCACAGTAAAAAAAGTAAAAAAATAAAACAATATTTACATAAATATTATTTCTACAAAATAGCTTATATGTATAAACATATATATATGTTTATATACAAGATAAGAAACTCACATTAACATCATTTGATTGCTTATTCACAAATGACCAATCATTCTTATTGTGCATTCGATTAAATTCCTCAAATGGTATTGGTGAATGTCCTAATTCAGCCTCCTAAAAATAAATTGAAGGATGCTGATAGAGGTGTCAGACGGGGCCGGGCCGGGCCAGCCCGGATTTTTTGGGCATGAGCATGCCGCCGTGCTTGGCCCAGCACGGTTTAAAATAACCGGGCCCAGCACGGCCCGCAAGCACTGCGGGCCGTGCCGTGCCTTGCCTGGCCCGCTCGGGCTTGCCTGTCCGAGCGGTTCGAGATACGTGAGACCGCGGGTCGGGTCGAATCAGACCCGACCCGCTGTCTTTTTTTGCGGGAGGGGCATCGTGGGGTCGGGCTCACGGGACACCCGGCACGGGTTTGTCCGTGCCGGTGTGCCGTGCCGCGGGCCGAACCCTGTCGGGTCAGGCACGGCACGGCACGGCTCATGCCTAACTCGGGCACAGCACGGCTCATGCCTAACCCGGGCACAGCACGGGCCCGGGCACGGAATTTTTTCGTGCTGAGTTGTATTAACCTCAAGATGCTGAGTTGTATTAACCTCATGAACCCGAGGGGACCTCTCGGCACTCCAATGGATATATAAATATTTTTTATAACAATCAAATAAAATTCATGAAGCGAACCCCCTTAGAGTCTTTAACATATCTTAAGAAAATAATAAAGAAGTGATGTAGTAAATTTATTTTTATTTTTTTACTTAGACTTTTCAGAAAATCAGCTAGAGTTTCCTCTGTTTTTAGGACTTTCCCAAGTTACAAAACCTGGTGAAAGCATTTAAAAACACTTATAAACTTCACATTTTCAATTTACAAATACATTTATTTATTTCAAATTACAAAAACATTCAAACTTTCTTCCATTCCATGCACTTTGTTTTTTTTTTTTTCAAAAGATTGAGCTTGAGCCAGACTTGAGCTGGCTGCCTACGTACCTCGTCCACATAGGGTCAAAGTCCACGTAGTTCATTCTCAAAATATATACATATATACATGACAACATATTTATACAATGCAGTTCACAGTGTCGTCTACTCGATGGCCCGACTCACTGCGAAGGAAGATGCCCTATCGGCGTACCTGTCTCAGTTCCTGAAATTTGTCTTAAAACATATGAAAAAAGAATGAGCTAAATGAACCCAGTGAGTGTACATTTTCATTTATTTATTTATGCCCTTGAAAATTAATTTATGCCTTAAACTTTCTTCCTCTATTTATTTATTCATTTCTTTCTTTCTTTCTTTTTCTTTTTTTTTTCCTGATGTAACCCTGGGAATAAACATATAGAATAGTTTCTAGGTACTAACAGTGAGGGGCTGTCTCATTCCAGTCATAACCACTATGCTGCGGAGAAACTCACTCCTTGCATATATAGGGTTCCAGTCATAGCACCTCATCACGCTTAAAAATATACTCTAAACACTTATTTCCCTCCCTCTGTTAGTAACCTGTAATTTTACCCTCTAAATCCTTACACGCTTAAGGTACCTCGGCCGATATTTGTTATGACAGTCATATGGGGTTAGGGTAACCATCAGTAAAATGTTTCTTTTAAATACACTTATAAATCCATTTAAAATCATTCCTTTATCTTTAAAACACACACATATATAAATATACATATGTATACTTTACACATTTTAAAATTTTCATAATTCCTTAACACGCACATATATATATAATTTAACATAATCATATATATTAATGCAAGATAAAACATTTTCACGTGTATTATAAATAACTTTCCACATGTCTTCACTTTTATGAAATCATTTCCTTTAAACTTTTCAATATTACAATAAAACCATGCACTTTCAAAACTCAATTGGTAAAATATTATTTTTTTTCACTCTTTATTCCCCACTCAATTCCGCTTGCTTCCCATCGAATACCCCATTTTCCAATGTCTTAACTCTATATGTGACACTGGTTATTTATACTCTTTTGAAACTAATGGTCAAATGATTCTTTTCGAATGGGAATTGTCCAAATTGGAGCACCGAAACATCCAAAACAACTGGCTAATATATGTTCAAAAACTGAACCAGAAATTGACTTGAACATGGTCTTACTCTGAGTAAATTTGTGGGCCGCATAGAATTAGAATTCGAGGGAACCTATCTCAAATTGTTTGATTCTCCTCGAAGTTTATTTTAATCAAAAACTTGAATCACTCAAATTGGATTTGAAATACGCAAGTCATGGTGAAAATACTAACATTGGCCAGAGTAAAAAAACATAGTACTACTAGTAACAGGACTGCTCCTCCGAAAATACCTAGAATATATGTTTTTCTTCCATTTTCTTCACTCTAGTCACTCTAATCTAATGCTTTTTACCTTAATTTCATTAATTCATAACTAACTTCAACATTAACCCTAACAAATCCCTTGTTTTCTTTTTCAAAACCTAGCCAGATCCATTTTTTTTTCTCAATTAATAGCAAAATAATCATCACTCAACCTTAAATACTACAGATTTAACATCCATACCAGAAAATTCAAGCATTTGACATAAAAAATATCAAAATCTAACTTTTCCACCATTAAAACTTACTTGTTCTTGGTTTCCTTTGGTCTCTCTCCCTTGATACCACTTGTAGAGCATTTGGAAAGCTCGAAGAAGCATAAAAATCATCTCACCCTTGCACAACCTTGTCCTCGCATGTTTTTTTTATGGGACTCCCACATTTTTTCTCTCTTCATTCTCTATCATTTCATCCTGCTATATGTATATATATATATATATTAAAAAAATTATTATTCATCAGGGCATCCCATGAAAATTTTCGAAAAATGTCACTTTTTTTAAATGATGTCCGTACCTTCTTAAATTTTAATCTACCCTCGCTTATATCATTTGATCGCTGATCAATTTAAAAATCAATCTAACTTTCAATAAAGTTAGGATTTTACATAAATAATAGTTACAATTAAGATACATCATACATTATCACACATATATTATCCCTTGCATTTAAAAAATATTAATTATAATAAAAAATGAAAGATAATTATACTAAATCTACAAAATTTTGGTAGGTCACATTCGAACCTCCCATATGTTTTGAAGGTTTTGATCATTTACTTGCTTTCTCTGATTGATGATTCTGTGAGGCCATATAGGACAAGGCATTAAATTTCTTACTGTTTTAATATTCCCACCACTTTATCCAAACACTTAAAGGGATACTATCAGGCATTGCATATTTACCATATTTTTTTTCTTTATTTTCTAAGCTTGTCATTGTATCTTATACTTGCTATATGTTTCAATATATTCTTCACTAAGACCACTAGAGCATTTTTTTTCATATGTACTTTTCCTGTAAACACTAAATAATATAATAATACATTGTAATATATTTATTTTATGATTAAATTATATTAGACCAAATTAAAAAACATGTAAATATATTAAAATTGTATCTTAAATTCTTCATAATAAAATTCTTTCTTACTTGGGGGTACTTTGCTCCACTTTATGATAGAATCCGAAAGGGATTACCGTTGTTCTAAACCGTATGAACAACAACACAGGACCGAAATCATTTCTAACTATTGTATGAATTAAACCAAAAACAGAAGCGTACCTGATGATGATGCCATGTTCTTATTGAAATCCAGGAACGAAGGTCTTCTGGTGGATCGTTGCTTCGGGGCCAGATGGGGAACCTCAGTTCTTTGTTTTTAACTTTAGGTTTTTGTGTGTGTTCCAAGGAAAACTGAGAAACACTTTATGAAATCATCAACTTCCACCGGGGACCACATCCCAATTATTTAATTTATGTTAATTACTAATTTATCCATCATCAATTAGTAATTAACCCGGGATTCTGCACAATTACAGATTATGCCCTCACACTATATTAAATAGACAATTGGACCCCTTGACTTTATTAGATCATTAAATTGGTCAAATAAACCTTATATTAACATTATATTATATGACTAAATATATACAATATATGCGTTCATATGTTATATCGTATATATTACGGTACTAGCGCACTAATCAAGTTGTCCAAAATCCAACACTTCATACTCTCTAAAACTAGTTTCTACTTAAGCAATTTAATATCAGCATATACATATACATATAAACAAAACACACTAATTTTTCAACTACTAAGTTAATATTTACTTCAATTATATTTATTATCCAAAACATTATAACGTAAATATTCTTTCAATTCTAAATGATAATGTTCCATAAGTAACATTATCATACTTTGTTATTAGTTTAAATTATCAAATTTCAAACAATATAATATACTTAAAATTGTATTCATATTTTATTTTACATCTAAATAAAACAAACAAATGATAAAAAATGATAATGAATATATGTAGTAAATTTACAAAAGGAATGTACTATTTATTGTTAATTGTAAGCCAAAGTACCTCAAAATATTTTAAATATTAAATTAACTACTTTAGCTAACAACTTTTTAAAATTCAATCAAACCACACTCTCTATTTTACATCAAACTTTCAAGAAATTAAAAAAAGTCAAACACACACACACACACACACACATATATATAAAGAGAAAAAACGATCGAAAGAGAATTTAGTGAGCTCAAATAGCTCTTCACATTTGGTGAGTCATTTGGGTAAACTAGGAAAAAGAGAGTGGAATAGAGAAAGGGTTGGAGAAAATTATTAGTATTTGGCTAATTAAATTAGCTAAAAGAGAAGAAATAGAAAGTGGGTTGAAAATGCTCTAAGGGGCACTCTATTTTTTGCAGGATAATATTATAATGTGTGATGTTTTCATATCCTGGAAACTTCAATTTTGACATTTATAGTCAATATATGGACATCTTATTTTTTTTTTTTATCAATAAAATCAGACTGTTTCTTGGCAAAGCCTATAAACTCTCTAATCCCCTCTAAAAACTCATTAGTCAAAAACTAATCATTTATTATTATATTCATTCATTGATGACCAGGTTGTAGAATATTTTTTATTCCTATAAAACATAACACAAATATGTTTTGAATTATATTTTCCATTCTTACATTCTCCAATCCCCTGCCTACACTGCATTGTCACACAAAAAAATTACGTATACTTAAATTTAAAAACAAGTTTTTGAAAATGATCTCCAATCTTTCAAAAAAAAATTATATTTAAAAAAATTATTTTAATTTTATTGTTGATTGCACTCCATTTAAATGAGAATACCCCTTATTCATTTAAATTAAATCAAACCAAACCAACATAATTACATTTAAACAAAATTTAAATCAAACTAGGTATGCACAACTTGGGCATACCCAATATAATAAACTAAATGATTAATCTATTTAAGAAGCAAATATTATGTTTTTCAAAAATATATCAAATATTATTAAAAACAATCAAGTTCACCATCTAACCTCATGAACACGAGTTCTATCCCTATGAATGTCAGATACACATCCAATGATATATTTGTCAATCATTTTATTCATACTATCAAGGCATAAATCTTACATATTCTAATCATGAGGCCCTAGGATCATATATAGGCTAAAAACAATATGAAATTAGTTTGAGAGAGAGAGAGAGTGAGGGGGGAGAAATGAGAGAGAGAGATGACATAGAAAGTGAGAGGAGAGAGAAAGATTAGAGTGTGTGAGGAGAGAGAAAGATGAGAGAGAAAGAAGAGAGAGTGTGCGGAGAGAGAAAGAAGAGAGAGTGTGAGGAGAGAGAAAGAAGAGTGAGTGTGAGGAGAGAGAAAGAAGATAGAGTGTGAGGAGAGAGAAAGATGAGAGAGAGTAAGGAGAGAGCAAGATGAGATATATAGATGATAGAGAGGGGGGAGATAGAACTAAGAGTGAGAGAGAGAGAGAGAGATGGAGAGAGGGAGGGAGGGAGGATAAAAAACAATAATGTTTAACAATCATCATATTTTTTGTTGTAACAAATATTTTATGAACTCATTTATCAAAATAATAAATAAAATTTATTTTGTTTATTGATTAAATGGCACTTGATAAAACAAATTTTGTACTTGTTATTGGAAATAAATGCACTACATGCTAGAATTAGAAATTTATGAAAAATAATAATCTATTTAATTCTCAATTTTATATTTTGATAAAAGAATTAGAAATTTAATTTAAGGATATTTTTATTAAAACAATTTAATAAACTATAAATTTTAATTTTATGTAACCAAATAAAATTAAACTAAATAAGATTAAATCAAATAATTGTTATTGGCCCAGCGCCCCAGCCACTAACCCGGATGCTTGTCCAGTCAGGCAGGCACTGAGCTTGACCCGACCCATATTACAAATATGCTTAAAATAACTATAATCAATTAATGGTGCAAATCTGCAATAAAATAAAATTCCATTTCCGTTGTTGGCGTTGTTTTTGTAGCCACCCTACCTTCCCTTCTCAGGAGTCTGGACCCCTCTTTTTTCGCTGGTGGATCGCGATCTGCTATCTGGTAACCTGATTCACGAAGAACCCTAATATGGATACGTTTCGCCAATTTTAATATTCTTCATCGTTGTTTGATTCAGGGAAAATGATGCCCCAACCGGGAGCAGTAATCATGCCTCAGCAGATGCAGCCGCAAATGCCCCAGCCAATTCAGTCAGATCAACAGTTCCAGCACTTTCCCCAACAGCCGTGGATGATGGTGGCGCAGCAGGTGCAACCGCAGCCGCCGCCACCGCCTGTTGGGTTTGTCCCTCCTCCAGTAGCTCCACCTACAATGTGCGGTGCAGCGCCGGCCCCGGCGCCGGCGCCGGTAATTGGACAGTGTGTCGGCGACCCGAGCGAGATAAAGTCTTTGTGGATTGGGGACTTGCAACCATGGATGGATGAAACATATATCTACAACATTTTCTCTAGGAACATACGGGTAATGATACCTCTGTTCTTCGATCCGAGAAACGAGTGATCGTGGCTTCTTTTTTCTGTCTATTGTCCATAGAACGATCAGTCTATCGACTCTATTCATTTGTCCACGTTCAAGCCTCCGTGTTGTCCTCATGCCTCACTCGTAATTCCACAGGTCGTCTCCACCAAGATTATTCGCAACAAGACCACAAATGCATCAGAAGGATATGGATTCGTCGAGTTCATGAGCCGTGCTGATGCAGAGCTGATCCTGAAGTTCTACAATGGCACCACAATGCCAAATTCGGATCAGCATTTTCGGATGAACTGGGCCACACTTGCTGCTGGAGATAAACGTCAAATTGATGGCCCTGACTATACAATTTTTGTCGGGGATCTGGCTGCTGATGTCTCTGATTACCAGCTTCAAGAAACATTCAAAAGTGTCTATCCGTCTGTCAAAGGTGCAAAAGTTGTTACAGATAGGATAACTGGCCGATCTAAAGGTTATGGGTTTGTCAGATTTGGGGATGAGAGTGAAAAAGATAGAGCCATGCACGAAATGAACGGCCAGTATTGTTCTAACAGGTCCATGCGAATTGGCCCAGCTGCTACCAAGAAACTTGCGCTGCAACAATTACCCAAAGGTATCTCCTTTACCAGCACACTTGTTGTTCAGAAGCTTGTTTAACATGAGGATTAAGGAAATCCTGTCTTCTCAATCTCTTTTTCTGAGATGCGAACTCAAATTAAGTTGTCTTGGTGGGGCTTTTTTGGGATAAATAGTCGTGGGTTGGTTTGGTCATCCAAGATGGAGTGAAACATGGAAATTTGTTTTGCTGAGCTGCTTCATTCTGCAAAATTGGGCACATTTAATTTAAGTTAAAGACATACAAAATCTTATGTAGATTCATGTTGTCTTAAAGCAGGATGCCAAGAGGCTCTCATTTTGGAGGGCCTGGAACTGAAATCAGCTGAAATGATTCCACTTAAACCCGTGGCCTCATTTTAGGTCAGTTGTTTTGTTTACGTCGTAAGAGCACTTCATTTTCTTGTGTCATTTCCTTACGCCAGCAAATTTCAATTCCAGTTCCTTATATTCTAAGTGACCGGTCAATTTATTTTCTCGCTTTTCAAGTTCAATTCCTTTTCAGAATGGTTTAGTTATGCTACTTGCTATGAGATTTGATGTTCTTCTTCTCTTCATCTTTTTTTTTAGTTTCTCTGCACTATCCATCTCGCATGCCTTGATACAGTCATATTATTTTAATTTTTTCTTTATTTTTTCAAGTATCAATTATCTTGCTGTCTGTTCTATATTACCTGTTGGCCATCTGCCCTGTCTGTTTCAGCCCACTAGACTTCTCCGTCCAATAATGGTTCTTCAATTATTCAAGATACATTAACATAAGTGTTAATGTCCGTACGAGTAAACCAGCTTGGTGTTCGTGTCATGGGTCGCAAGTTTTAGTACTGTGTGTGTGATTTTAGGTTAGGAAATTATCTTTCCAAAATTATCTAAGTCAGCTTGTTCTCTCCTCTTATGACCCACAAGAGTTACACCCATAAGATCTTACCCACTAGATTATCAGGGTAGTAACATTTATAGAGGAAAATTCATAAGAACAATTTAGAATTGAAGGGAGTCTCTGGGTCACTAAAATCTTCTAAAATTTTATTAGAAATATCTAAAATTATCTTGACATTTTGAATTATTCTAGATCATTCTAGAAGTTCATGCAGAGTTATCTTATATTTTGATATTTTTGGGACTTTTATCTGGCATCTACACTTGGGCTGATCTTAACTACATTTTAGTTTAGTGAGTCCTTCCTCTCCGTGCCACCAATTGGGTTGCATCCATAGTGAATCAATAAGTTTGTGGATCAATTATCATCTCGTAGCATTAACATCACGCCGATTCTTGTTCTTTTGCTCAGTCCTCAATGTCATGACTTTGGCTTTTAGAGCGATGCATGAGTGAAGAGATCTTAATTGAGGTCCATGTACTTTCCAACTGAAATGAGAATAGTTTTCTAGGTAAGTTTAAGAGATTGACACTCTTGATTCGTAGGTGGAAATTGAACTGGAATTCTTACAATTTTATCTAAAACCCTGAATTATTTGTTTCCAATTGAATCATTCTACTTGATCAAGATTTCTCTTTGTTTTTTATTTTACTTGGAAAGGATTTCCCATCTATAATTTCTTCTCTGGAGGATTGTTTTTTGGATTAATTGTGAAAAAAGGTCAAAAGTCCTTTGAAGTAGTAAAAATAGTCTTTTTTTTTTTAATGTGAAGAATAAACTTCTCTCGATATAATTATCCTTTAAGTTTCAAATTATTTATATATGTATCATAATCGAACGAGCAATTTTTACAAGAAAAACAAAAAAAAATTTTATCAAAAGAGGATTATTTTTAAAGGGAATAATAGGTGAGGTGTTATATTTATAATTTTTGCTTAATTTTGTCTTTTTTAATTAGTTAACCATTATTTTTTCCACTTTATTAGTCTTTTTTAGTTTGATGGTATCTCCATTAGTGCTCTAGGATGGCGAAAAGTTTGTCCTTGTCTTCTTGGTCTCCAACTGCAATGCTAGAATTGTGATAAGCTAATAATTTTTTGATAAGCCAATTCTTTGGTCGTGCACTAATGTTCAATAAATGATAGTTTCATTTTTTCCTGATGAATCCTCATTATAGCCTACAATTGGTTGATCTCCAGTTGAAAGTCATGAAACTTATAATTTTGACAATGCAATCCTTGAGACAATCTTTAGTTGTATATTCCACAATTGATTTCATCTTGTTTCAAATTAATCCTATTCATCTTGCTATTGATCATTCTCCAATGCTCTCTATGCTTGTTATTGTCGCAACAAACTCATGTCTCACACCACAAAAATCATGATTCCTTTTCAAAATTGAAATTGATTCATCAATCACTAACAAACCAAAAAAAAAAAAAAGTTTTTTTCTAACTTACAATATCGTAGCCTGATCAACAAAGATGAGAGATGCTCTAATCACGAGGACATGAGTTTGATATCCAAGAACATTGGATATGCTTTTCCAAAATGCTTGTCAGATCACCTATCATGCTGTTGAGATGAGAGTTTTACTTGCTCTTAGACTCATATATGAGTCAAGGGATAGTATGAGTTGAGTTTAGAGTAAAAAGTAGAGGGCAAAAAAAAAAAAAAAAAGACCTCCAGGTAGAGATCACTCTAGATTCAAATGTGTGATTCAAACCCATCGCTGGAAATGGGGTGGGTCCCACATCCTTGTTTTCCCTCCCAAAAGAATTAGAGACAGCAGCCTCATACTTGCTTATAAATATAGCGTCATTTTTCTCTAATTTTGATCATGTCACAGAGGAATAAAAGTGAGATAGAGAACAGGGTAAAAAAAAAAAAGTAAAAATTGATTATGTCGTAGTTTTTAAGTGTTTTTTCCCCAATTTAAAATTGTGATAATTTTCACATATGAATGCACTACAACGCTGTCTCTGTTATGCTATATATCTGACCTGCAATCTCAATGTTTTATATTTTATTTTTTATTTCTCTCAATTGTTTATTTTCGATTGCAGTTATTTACCAGGACAGCCAAGCAAATCAAGGAGAGTCTGATCCAAATAACACAACAGTGGGCTGCTATAACTTGTCGTCAGTACAGTAGCTATCTTGCTTACAGGAAGTGATCTATTCGCTTCATTTCGTGCAGGTGTTTGTTGGAGCATTGGATTCAAGTGTTTCAGATGAGGATTTGAGATTCTTGTTCGGTCAATACGGTGAGCTAGTTCATGTAAAAATCCCTCCGGGCAAGCGCTGTGGATTTGTTCAGTTTGCTGACCGGTATTTGAGTTGCTTCATGAGCTACCAGTTAGTTTGTGTCACTTTTCTTCTTCTGTTTGATTTCTTCTCAAGTGTTTTTTTTTTTTTCTAGAACTTGCGCGGAGCAAGCACTTGCAAATCTGAATGGAACCAAGCTAGCAAATCATAACATTCGCCTTTCATGGGGACGTAGTCCATCTAACAAACAGGTATTTTTTTTTGTTATATATATATATATATATATATATATGTTTATGTGTGTGTGTATGTATCTGTGTGTGTGTGTGTGTGTCTCGAATATGAGATTTATTGTCATTGAATCAAAGAAAGTACTTCTAATTGTACTAAGATATGATCTTAGGATATTCTAATTAGAATTCAATAATATTTATTGATGATATAACTTGCATTCATAAAAATTGAATATGTTTTTCTTTGAAATATGAATAATTATCATCATCGAAATACTTTTTATGTTGTTATTATCACGTAGAATAAATAATTATTAGTATAATTATTAATTTTTTTAAAATCAAAAATTTATATAATTCATTTCTACAATGCTTATGATATTTTATTATGTTAGTATTTTTTTTTTGTTTTTTTTTTAATTTTTTGAATCCCTTAAAAGGTTATTGCAGCATCAAATTAGAAGTATTCAACAGGGAAGATTAATATTTTGATAGTCTTAGGGTGAGTTTGTTTTTTTGTCTGAATGATGAAATCAATTTGATTTCGGCAATCAGCTATTTGTTTTTTTTTTTACTAATTAATCACTGAATTTTTGAAAAAATAACTGAAATAAAAAAGTCAAAATTTGACTTTTTTCATTCAGAAAAAACTCACTCCTACACAATCAAAACCCTATCTTCGGTCTCTGCTTATCTATTCAGAATCAAGTAAAAAAATAAATAACTTAATACTTAATACTATTAGATATTATTTATTATTAATCTTAAAAAAAGTTTTATTCATCATTAAGTAAAAAAAATAAATGCCACATTACACTTGAATTTTAGATTTAATATTATTAAAGTAAAGGAAGAATTACTGGTTGCACCAAGAAATGAACAAATCCATAAATATTTTTTTAATTAGATGGATCTCCTCGTGCCTAATTGGGTTAGAGGCAAATCACCTGTACTATAGGGGGTGTGGTTTATTATCCCGGTAGTTTAATGATAGCTTGTGGGGATTGAACTTGTGTGTCCTTGCATTCAGCACCTCGCTGATCAGACTACCAAATTATTGATTTATTGATAATATAACTTGTGTGCATAAAAATTAAACATAATTTTTTTTGAAATATGAATCATCATACAAACATATTTTTTTGTCATCCGTACCAAGTCATGTTCTCTAATTAAAATTATTTAATATTTAATAATCAAATAATTTGTATTCATAAAAATTATAATTTTTTTCCTTTGAAATATGACTATCATCCTCATCGAAACACTTTATTTTTATTTTTTTTATAATCTGAGGCACATAAATTTTCATATTATATAATATTTTTAAATTAAACATTTATATAATTGAGTTATATAATAATGCTTATAATATATTATTATGTCCTTATTTATTTTTTTTTGAATTCCTTAAAATTTCATCACGCCATCAATTATTATTACTTAACAGCCAATGTTAACATCTCGACAATCAAAAATGTGTTGTCTTGAGTCTTGAATTTGAGACCTACTATTATCAGATTAAAAATTTTTTTTGTTATTATACAAAGATATTATCTTTAATTAGAATAATTTAGTATTTAATAATAATATAATATTTTTTTAACTAGGCGAACTCCCTACCAAACCATTTATTTATTAATAACATGAATTATCACCATCATTCATAAATTTATATTTTTTTTAATTTAAAATTTGTGTTATGTAATGATAATAATATATTATTTTGCTAACATAGTTTTATATATTTTTTTTTGAAATATTATCTTAAATCTCCAATATGAGATCTACTGTCATTATAATTAATGATAAAAATTTCTGATATATCCATAAATTCGAAGTATGAATATATCCATTAAGATCGAATATCTATCATTGATTGGTGCTTATATATAAATACACACCGATATATCTGATATATCTGTAATATCTAAATACCGATATATCCGTAGAAATTGATATTTTAATTATTGATTATAACAAATAAATTACTTATCATTTTATCAAGACATGATTTTTTATTAGAATTATTTAATTTTAATGATATTATAATATTATTTTTTAACTAGGTGAACTTCCCTAAGTGGTTTGATGGTAGCTTTTAAGCCACGTTCATAAAAATGAAACATGTTTTTCTTTGAAATATTAATAATCTCATCTGTGTGACATAAATCGTGTTTTGTATAGTGCTTAATCAATCATCAAGCTTAACTTGGTGTCTTTTGTTTATTTAGGCTCAAGCAGAGCAGCCACAGTGGAATGGTGAATATTATGGGTACCCTCAATCCTACGATGCTTATGGGTACCCACAAAATCCTCAAGACCCAAACATGTATTATGGTGGCGCCTATTATGGAAACTATCAACAACCCTCGCAAGTGAGCCTTGGTGTCTCCCCTTGCAATTTTTTTTTTTTACTTGTTTTTGTTCACGCAAGGAAATCTCATTACTAAGAATGCTTCGAACTTACATTTCTGCAGTGATTTGTGTTCCCCCATTACCAGAGTCGGAGCTCCGTAGACCTGTTGCCTTCTGCCTCTCTCTCTCTCTCTCTCTTGTTGCCCGTAAATGTTAGCTTGTGTCACCTTCCCTTGTTTCTGTTAAAATCTTCTCTGGTTATGTTTTTTTTTTATGAAGTTTCTCTTTCTCATCTCTGATTTGGCCTGGGGCTCAGCTAAGTGGCTGGTGATGAGCTTTACCTGTGCTAGCCCACCTGCCTTTGATATTCTGCTCTGACTCACTTGTGTCAGCACAAGCGAGCCACCCACCTAGCCTTAATGTGCTGCCCAAACTCACCTGTGCGAGCAGAAACGAGTCACCCACCTGGCTTTGATGTTCTGGTATATGAGTCTGACTCACTTGTGTCAACAGAAATGAGCCACCAGCTGGGTTTGATGGTCTGCTGTGGCTCACATGTGTGAGCATAAATGAGCTGCCTGCTTGCCTTTGATTATCTGTCGTGGGTCACTTGTGTCAGCAGAAACGAGCCACCACCTGGCTTTGATATTGTGTTGTGATTCATTCATATCAGAAGTCAGGCAGACACAAGCAGATTTTTTGACAAATTTTAGGCAATATAGATAAATTAATAAAAAAAATGTGAGATAACAAACTACGAATGCATGGAACTAAGTAACTTGAGGGCAAGGGCCTCTTGTTCTTCAAGGGAAGAAGCCTTGGTATCAAAACAAAGACCATTATCAGGAGCGGGGGCATCAACATGATGATCTTCATCATCATCACCATCCTCATCGCTGTAACTGAAAGTGATCTTCCTGTGTTTTCTCTTATGAACCTGCTCATGGAGTCCTGATTGATCATGGGGCATAGCTCCATCTTGACCCTCTGAGCTTTCTTCTTCTCCCCGTTGTTTCCTCTTCATCTTCTCTTGAGCTCGCCTCTCTCTGCGGCTCTCATGGTAGGCACGCTTATCTTCTTCATTCTCATCCTTCATCTCCTCCCTCAGTTTCTTATAATAACCTTCTCTTTTCTCTGCAAATCACTCAAAATCAAGAAAAAGAATTCCCATCATGAACAAAATCTGGCCAAAAAGATTCGCCAAGAACTCACAATAGGATGCATGAAAATTGAGCAAATAAACATGTTGCTACACCTACCTTGAAGAACAGAGGGTAGGGGAAAATCAGCTGTTCTGGCTTTGGCAACCTTGGCAAAGGGTTGCAGGGCGTTGCCTTGTTCATCAAACACAGTTCTCATCCCAGCTGGTTTATCCATGTTGATTTTCAATTTCTTCTTCTTGTGATTTGCAGGCCTGCATGATTCACCATCATCAGGCAACGGTGCAACACCCATGACCCACATCAAGCAATTCTTTCTTTTTTTTTTCAAAAAAAAAAAAAAAAAAAAAAAGCCTCTTCACTCCCCAAGCAAAGGGCAAATAAGTCAATCAAATTATATTGATGTGACAAAATCAAATGCACAAGTGAGATATAGATCATACCCAACGCACAGAGCTCCTGCTTAACACAAAATCTGGAAGAAATTAATGTCTCAATAACCTTAATTACAAGAATTAATGTCTGATTAGTCTGAGTTAGATGAAGACCAGCCTAAAATATGACCTCTAATATATACATGCAACTCCATCTTGGTATCATTCATACCTAAATACTTTCATCTTTAAAATTGTTATAAGATCAATCTTTTATGTTCATATTTACGTAATCGTGCACATATATGATCTCTAATACATACATGTAACAACTATCATATTATTTAGACCCAAATATTTTTAACTTCAAAATTCTTACAAGAGCATCTCCAACCACACTCAACAAAATTACTAATTAAAATATATTTAAATATTAAATTCATTATTTTAACTAGTAATTTTTTAGTATACACTCCAACCACACTCTCTATTTTACACCTAATTTCTAATTTTTTTTTAAAAAGTCAAGCTTGTATATATAAAGAGATAGAGAGAGAAAAAAGGGAGAGAGAAAATTTATAGAGCTCAAAATGGCTCTCCACATTTATTGAGCCATTTGAGTAAACTAGGGAAATTAAGAGTGGGTTGAAGAGGAATTTTGTGTTTAGCTAGCTAAAATAGCTAAAAATGAAAAATAGAGAGTGAGTTGGAGATGCTCTAAGAATGATCTTGTATGACCCCTAGGACCAAACAAAGATATGATCTTCAATACACACATGTAGCTATCATTATAGTATTTAAGTTCGAATAATTTTAGCTTCAAAATTCTTACAAGATTAATCTCGTACGTTCATATTTATGTAATTATACACAATTTTTACTTTGATAAATTTTAAAATAGGTAGGTTATATTACATATGATCCCACTATTGAGATCATCACTCACAATCTAATCTAGATGGACTGCATTTTTACTAAAATACCCTTATTATTTTATTATTATTTTTTTTTTTTTTTGCAAAAAATAACTATTTTATTAAAATAAGCTTAACGATCATCAAGGTTGGGTCGAGGAATAGACATACCGTGCATTCTCAGTTGCGATAGCTGGTAGGTCTAACAGGGCATTGGAATCTTTGAGAAAAACAAAGCCATTGTTTCTTCTTCCTCCTCGAGGATCATCTCCGACAATGGCAGATTGCGCAGCTGCATCTTTTGGCATAACTTTCTGATTTATGAAACGGATCCTCGGGACAATCGGCAGACCCAGAGAAGCAGAGAAGTCCTCGACCGGCAGTTGCAGCACATCGAACACTTCTTTATCCTTTTGCTTACACACCGACCGCAGATAGTTTTTGAAGGCTTTCTGCGCCATCTCCTGCAATCTTTTATCCTTCCCTAGCAAAGATGATAACAATGCGCTAACCGGCTGGAATCTCTTTAAGTCGCACTGTCAACAAGTATAAGTAACTATATAAGTGGCGCATACACAATCTATGTGGAACTATGTGTCTTGATTGCTCAATTTTTAGTCATAAGAACTCATTCCTTTACTGATTAGTTGTAAATTACTCGAGTCTCAATAAGTTCTCATCATCATAGTTTCAAATGTATGATTGAGAATAAAGTTTTAAAAGGCGAAAACGTTAGGCTAGAGATAAATTATTTAAGCCTTATATTAAATAATAATTAATATTTTAAATATATAAAATAAAATAACATCAATAAAACCATTAAAATAATTTATTGGAATTATAAAAAAGTACATGCTAGTTCACTACTATCACAAAAAATCATAATAAAGTCATAAAATAGAAAATTAATTCAGCTATTTTAAAATTGACCGCAAAATAATAATAAATTCAAAAACTAATATTTTTTTAAGTGTAAAAAAAAAATTAATATTTTTACACTTAAAAAAAATTAATTTTTTTTAAGTGTAAAAAAAATTAATAATAATAAATTCGTACCACGAATGAACTCGCCACGCCTCGCCCTGAAGCCCATATATGAGCTAGGAGATTGACATATTTTCTTGCGACGAATGTCATATTTAATCAAAAAAGGATGATTCTATTCTAGTAAAAATTTAGTATGAATAGTTCACCAACCGAGATTTTGATGGAGGCAAAAGTTAATCTTTCAATTGATATGTATTTATGTTGATTCCTAGGGACAAATGAATACTTTTATCTTGGAGTCATGAGTTCAATCCTACGGGTAATTGGATCTAGGCCCATATATGAGCTAAAGGATAATACTGGTTGGGGCATGGGCCTTCTTTTCTCCGATCCTGAGGCCCATATATGAGCCAAGAGATATTTAATATTATTGGTTTGGACATGGGCCTTATCTATTTCTACCCTGAGGCCCACACACACACATATATATATGAGCCGAGAGATCTAGGCCTTATCTGCTCTGACCCTAAGGCCCATATATATGAGTCAAGATATATTATTGGTTGGGACATGGGCTTTATCTGCTATGATCCCAAAGCCAATATATATGAGCCAAGAGATATTATTGGTTGGGACATGAGCCTTATCTTATCCGACCTTGAGGCCCATATATGAGCCGAGAGATATTATTGGCTGGGATATGGGCCTTATCTGCTCCGACTCTGAGGCCCATATATATGAGCCGAGAGATATTATTGGTTGGATATAGGGGAGGGGATAAAAGAAATAATGTAAAGGAAGAAGATACAAGTTGCAACTCACCTTCTCACTGAAGTGAATAGGAATTTTTGCAGCTTCTAATTTTTCCACCATTTTTCTCTCAGAAGGAAGTAGAAACACAACAGATTTCCCCACCGAATCATATCGTGCCGTGCGACCAACTCTGTGAATATACGAATTCACGTCATCTGGACAATCCACCTAAAAAAAAAAAGATAGGAACTTCAGAACATTGGGAAATGACTACAGTGATGGAGAGAAGTTGGTCGCGATTTTAATTAGCCTGGCTGGCAAGCAGGGCCAACCTGGACAACCCAGTCAACTGCCTTGTTAAAATCAAGGCCCCTTGAAGCCACGTCAGTGGAGAAGAGAACAGAAAGAGTCTCACAGAACTGATAATAAATTTCCATCCTTTTGCCTTGCTTCA
This sequence comes from Sapria himalayana, assembly GCA_029783825.1. Taxonomy (NCBI): domain Eukaryota; kingdom Viridiplantae; phylum Streptophyta; class Magnoliopsida; order Malpighiales; family Rafflesiaceae; genus Sapria; species Sapria himalayana. The sequence goes on along the minus strand of JAREIK010018385.1, from coordinate 342,744 downwards.
TTCTTCCATGAAGACATTTCAGTGGAATTCCAGGCCGCAGCTTCTTGAACGATTCAAACACAAATGTCACCTATTGGCAGGTCATGGTATCAGCTAGTAATCATTAAGAAAAACACCAGGCATGCTCGATCTAAATTCTGCAGACGAACTACTAAAACTAAACACTTGGGCTACATATAGGTGGGTCCCACCATTTTCTCCTTTCATGTATGCCTATACATACATGTCGCATATTGATATTTCTGAATTCCAAAGATAAAACTGTCAGGATATTAATCTAGGTGTCCATGTTCATAATAATATATGAAATGAGCCCATTGAATTTGAATATCGACCTATAGATGTCAATCATAAGATGAATCACAATTTCAATTTGTCTAATAATATTTTTTATTAGATTTATAATAATTTATAAAAATTAGAGATTATGTATTAATATGATGATAAGTATTTTTGTCCATGAGTGAAAGATAAGTCTCTTGTTCGATACTCATAAGATATAACATCTTTTGAATCCCAAGGATAAGATTGTCAAGATATTAATTTCTCTCACATCATGTACCAAAGAAATAACCTTGTGTACTGACTACAATATCCTTATTAAAATTTGAAATAAACCCATTGAATTTGAATATTCACTAAGCATAAGATGAATCACGAACACAAGTCAAGCAAATTAGATTTGAATTGAGCTCATCGAATTTGAACATTGACATTTCATGGTAAGTCTCTTGTTTGATATATAAAAATTCTTACAGGTGGACTACTAAAATTAAACACCTTACCTATAATAATATATAAAAATTAGAGATTATGAGTTGATACGATGACAAATATTTTCGTTCATGAGCGATAGGTAGGTCTCTTGTTCGATACTCATAAGATACAACACCTTTGAATTTCAAGGACAAGACTGTCAAGATATTAATTTTTCTCAGATCTTATACCAAAAAGTAGTCTTATGGACTAGCTACAATATTCATATTAACATATGAAATGAGCCCATTGAAGAAATGAGCTCATAAAATTTGAAATTTAAAACATGAACAAAATCAATACAGGGTTAACTACTACCAACCCACGTTGCATATGCAAAGTTTATGTTTATCATGAAATTAATCGAGCTGAGATAGGGAAAAGATGATAGCTACCTGTTTGCAAGTTGACATGAACACGAGAATCCGTGATCTGAGATGACTCTTTATGAAACTCCACAACGAGTCAAGCTTCTTGTCGAGAGGAACAATCCTGGCAGCTTGCTGCAGCTGGTTAGGAGTTGCAGTGGTGGATTCCTCGTGGACGCTTAGATACTCAGGATTTTTCAAACTCAGCCTTGCAAGATCCTGAACAGATTTTGTCTGCGTGGCAGAGAAAAGAAGTGTTTGTCTATTCTTCGGGAGTTGCGAAATAATAGCATTCAGGTTATTCTTGAAAGAAACATCAAGAACACGATCAGCCTCATCGAGTACCAAAACCTGTTCCATTGTCAGGATGTTTGTTCCATCAATCATCATCACCACCAACACAATAAAAAAACTTGAAAAAATTAGCTCTTCCAGAGCCACTTTGATCTAATTGGAATAATTATTCACATCATAAGAAATCATACCCAATTCATAACACGCCCAGATAACACAAACTTAGAGAGATTAATATCATGATAACCTTACCTCTGTATATCAAAGAGGCCAACCACCTATGTTGCACGGACACAGATACGAACACGGGGATACGACACGGCAAGATACGGGGACACGACAAATTCTAAAAAACTGGGATACGAATACGGCTAGGATACGTCATGATAAAAAAAATAAAATTAAAAATAAAATTAAAAATAAAAATTATTAATTATAAATATTAGGTAGTTTAAAATAATTAAAAATACTGTATTTTAAAATAATGTAAACAAAATTTAAACCCTCTAACCCTCCCCCCCCTTCCCTTTATAGAATTAGGTTACCTTAGGTGCTGTCGGCGGCTCGACGGTGTGCTCCTCCCCTCCCCGTTTGACACAATGAAAACTGTTTCTGAACAACTCGTCGGATACGTCTTTGACGCGTATCCGATACGCCACGTGGCGTATCCCATACGGATTCGTGTCCAATACGCCACGTGGCGTATCCCATACGGATTTGTGTCCGATACGCCACGTAGCGTATCCCATACGGATTTGTGTCCGATACGCCACATGGCGTATCGGACACATATCCGACGCGTGTCGCTGTTCCTAGGCGTATCCGTGCAACACAGCCAACCACCATTAGAGATTGATATTTTATCATCGCATCAAGACATGACCTCAAACACAATCATGTAACATGAGAATTTCTCAAGTAATTCTAAAATTGTTCAAAAGTTTAATTTGGGCATCAATCTCTTGATAGAACATGCCGATCATAACATAACTTTTGAAAATTAAACAAGCTCGATGCTTGGCAATGTAATTGAGCAATTTATTCAGAGAGATTTTTAAGTTTGGCAAGTTCTAATATCGTGGGTGTTATTCAATTTTGGCATTTATCGAAAAACAAGCTCAAAAAATAACTGAGTGGCAAAAGGACAAATAAGCGAAAAACAAGCACATATTTTCACCTGAAGTTGGGAACAATCAAAATTTGGAGTCTCGTCCATGTGCTGAAGAAGCCTACCAGGAGTGCAAACCAATATGTTGAGCTCATTAACCACCTCCTTCTCCGTGTCGACATCCTTGCGCCCACCAATGAGTAATCCAGCACTGAAACTGTGATACTTACCAACAGTTTTCAGCACATCAAAAAGCTGATCTGCCAACTCCCTCACCGGAGAGATTATGATGCTGCCTACTCCATCCTCCGGGCCCCACCGTTCTTTCTGCAGCTTCTCCAACACCTAAAATTGAGAGAGTGAGAGAGAGAAATATAATCAGAGATCATTCCAATTAAATTATGTTAAATTAAATAGTTTTTTTTTTTAAAAAAAAACTATTTAATTTATTTATATTGAATTTATATTATATATAATTATTATAATTATTATAAATAAATATTGTATTAACTCTTAAAAAAAATTTAAAAATTATTATATTTTAAAGGATTATAACCTTGAAAATATGAGATAAAATAATAAAAATTAATTTTTTGTAAATTGATTTTTTAAATATAGCATATAGACCATTAAATGTCTGCTTACTTAAATCAGTTAGCTCATAAACCCTAAAACTCCTAAATACATAAACCCTTTAACATCTATATACTACTTAATGAATAATAAATCTCATTTTTTTTCTATTTATTATAATTTTAAATATTCAATTTAATTATTTATAGTTTAATTTTTTACAAAAATTAATTACAAAATAAATTTCGAGCGAGATAAAGATTATTTAAATAATTGATTTTTAATAAGAAAAAATATGAGCTAATAAAAAGCAGGAAAATTTTAAAAATTAAATATTATTATTTAGTAATATATTTTGTTTTTTTTTTTGAATCATTTTGCGTCATGTAAATATATTTTAATTAAAATTTATATTTTTATTAATAATTGATTAATTTAATTTTTGATCATTATTATAATATCTATCATTAAAATTCTTTATTTTTAATTTATATGATATATAATCAGTAAGATTAATATAATTATACATGATATTCACATTTAAAAAAATTTTAGAAATATAATCAGAGATCATTCCAATTAAATTATGTTAAATTAAATAGTTTTAAAAAAAAAAAAAAAAAAAACTTCCACCCTCCCCCCAATCCCCTCTTACCAACGGCATGATAGATGTATTCGACAAACTTTCACTCCGATCAATCATCTCGGTAGTGATTATGACCAAACATATTTAACTTTGAAATTCTTATGAGATTCAGTGCATTAGTGATGATTTAAATATATTTATGTTGAATTAAACAGTTATGGTTTCTTTAGTTGAGCTTATATACATCTATCATGATGAGAACACCCAACACATAAACTATCTCAGTACTTACTTTTTGCTTATGTACTTTAGGATCACATTTTCATTATGTTTGAAAAATCATAATTTTGACTATCTTTGTTTTATCATGATATCAAAGCTAGTATTTTCTCACCCTAGAAAGATTATGTGTGCATGTTATGATGTAATTTTGTTGGACACCAATGTGTATGTGTGGCGGCAGTATGGCATGATATGATGTGGAGTGTTGTGACAGTGGGCAAGCAACAATATGTCCCAACAATGCCCCCCAGATGTGCAACTATGTGACATGGTGTGCAGCAACGTGCAAGTATGTGTGCGCCAGTGGGAGTACAATGTGAGCAATAGTTTGTGTTTTGCGATTGTTTGGCATGGTGCATGATTGTGTGTGGCGTGTGCAACAATGTGCATGTCATGGTGCAATGTCGTACACATGTGACATTGTATCTCACATAGTATCTCAATAAATTCTTCATATTTATCCATATATTTCATATATATATATGTGTTGTATCTCAATAAATATTACATATCTCACCACCTCCCATTCAAGTTGATGCGCCAATAGTTATTACGCCAATCTTTGGTAAAAATGTTAGAAGTTGATACACTAATGTAATATTGTAAATCTTAAAAAATATATAAACTCAATTGTCTACATGTGAATTCTATATTATTATCACTTAGATGTGTTGCATAGAGGTGGCAAAGATATCATCTTAAATGATTAAGTGCCTCAAAAAAAATTGATATTCTACCATTATTAAACAAAAATACTAAACTAAAATATATAATATCAAAACAAACATAAAAAATGCAAGATAAAAGATATTGAGTAGGAAGCATCATTGGTTACTTCCATAATATTATCAAAAAATTCAAATTGTTATTCCGAACTACATCACTTGATACAACAAAAAATATATCTAAAAAAGACTGCAGATACATCCATATAATATATACCTTAAATTAATATTATCAAATCAATTAATCTGAATCTTCCTCTATAAAAGAAACTCATATCTCGTATCTAGTAGAATATTCATTATCGGCTCCTCCGGTCGATGTGTCAAACTAAAAGAGATCACTTCTCACCTAAAAACTATTATAATTATTTATCTTATTCTACATATTAGTAATATATAATTATTTAAAAAATTAATAACTAATAATACTCTCCGAGAATATCTAAGCAAAAATCTATAAAACATGAGTGTACTGATCATCTCAATCAGATGTAAATTTTCTCTCATTTATCTTATTCTACACATTAGTATTAATACAAGATGTATCTAAGGATCCATAGAGTGTTCCACAAAAAAAAAAAACAAAAAAAATGAAGAAATATTTTAAAATTAAGATATTTACTTAAATATTAATAATTATATAAATTAAGTACAATTAATAATAAAATATATTATATTATCATACATAGTCATCTTGCAAAATCTTTAAATATCTAAGTAAATTAAATGAAATATTTTTTAACATATCTAAATATTAAAATAGACCACTACATTGATACTCTTCCCTAGAATCTTTAATTTGTTTAGTCATAAATATTAAAGTAAAAATAAATACAAAATAACATATCTAAGTGGAATAATAAAAAACAAACATCTAATAGAATTCCTAAGAGTGAGGAAAAATAAATACAATCTATCTCGCTCAATGTCTAAGTCATATATTTGATCTAACTATCCTACATGAAAAATATTAGAGGAAAAAATAAAAATATAATCTTATTACTTTGTAAGCTAACAAACAATAATTAATAAATCATGATAAAAAATATAATACATCTAAAATATCTCAAAAACAAAAAACAAACATTAATATTATCAAACTTCATGACGCACATAACATTGTCAAAAACCACGACAAGTTCATACTCATATTTTGAAAAATAAGTGTCAGTATCTTTGTTGAAAATTGCCAATTGACATGCAAATGAAATGAGGGTATGTGAAAATGAAAGATAGATTTTGAGTTTTTTGAAAAATTGATAGAAAAAAAAACTTTCAGCTCAATGCAATTCCTCTCATAGTCCATGCATTACTCTGTGCTTGAGCAAAAAACTATTCAAAATGTGATAAAATACTTGCTGATTTTGGAGTTAATTTATCTTCAAAAGTCGTACCACTTTACATATCAAATATATGGCTTTACATATCAACTTTTTATGTGCGTCGATATTCTATCGGCATTGGTTGTTGGATTACCATTATTAGAAAAAACTTCTATCGGCAATGGTTATTTCAGCACGGACATCATCCTGAATTGCAAATAGAGGTGTCAAACGAGCCATGACAGGCCGGCCCGGCCCATTTTTTTAGGGCACGATCATGCTTCCATGCCGGGCCATGCCGTGCCTTGCCCGGCCAGCTCGGGCTTGTCCTGTCCGAGCGATTCGGGATACGTGGGACCGAGGGTTAGGTCGAATCAGACCCGACCCGTGGTTTTTTTTTGCGGGAGGGGCATTGTGGGGTCCATCTCACGAGACACCCGGCACGGGATAAACCCGTGCCGGTGTGCCGTGCCGCGGGCCGAACCGTGCCGGGCTAGGCATGGCACGGCACGGCACAGGTTGTTAGCAAAGAAGCAAAGATATAGATTGTTAAATCTTTTCAACATGCATATTACAAAAGTTGTTAGCGGCAGCCTGACTCTTTTCTTTTTCCAACAGACAGCCACAACAAAAGTAGTTGTATACTATTCTATCACTTTTGTTAGAAGCAATTGAATTGCATCAAATATTGCAGCAAGTGCACTTGTTGAAGATTTCATTATTTTTGGGATCATCATTACTTCTTTGATAAACAAGAAATAAGGGAAAATTCTCCTAATTACAATCTTTCGTGAGATGGTTGTATCAAGGTTCTTATTTATTCTTAATATTTTTTTACATTTATTCTTCCCAAGTCAACGAGAGAACTTTTGAGTTGTTATACCACTATCACCTCTAATTCGGCCAATACTATTTTTTAAATTTATTTATCATCTTTGATAGAATATCTATATAATCAACTTTATAGTTTCGACCAGTACAAATTAGCATATCAATCATCTAAGCTTGGTATCTTAAACTCTTTGCACGCTAATTTGTAGAAGAATGCTAAAAATAATTATTTTTTTATTTCTATTTTTTTTTATTTTTTTCTTTTATTTTATAATATATATTTGATGGAAAAACTAAGTATATGGGTTGTCTCAATCAAATTTATTCAATATAAGTAACTGTCATATATGATTTCAAGAAAATTAATTGTAAGTTGTATTAAATTTATATTTTATATTGTTATTTATAAATTTTTCTAAATTGAATTTGTATGATAACTTAGCGAGCATCATCCAACATCCCTTCCAAATACGTCTCAATCTCTAACTGAAAGAACTAGTCATTCATAATCATAACTCATGTCTATCATTGGACCTCTGCCAAGCCTCTCAGCTCTATAATCATCATTATGTGATGAAGAAGTCACAGTGCTATAACTAATAGTATCAAATCGACTTGATGAATATATAATTTTAGACAACTTAATGACTATAATAAATCTCTGAGGGATGTGGGATTATATTCTCTTCAAAAAATTAATGTTAGTAAAATAGTATGTCACTCTAAATAAATAGATGTAAAATATGCTAGAAATATATTTGTCAAATTTTTTTAATATAATATGATCTAATAACATATATATTACATCAATAAACTTTTTTATCATTGTGTCCGAGTCAAATAATGAATCACATCATCCTAGTCAGTCACCCTAGACATCACCAATTGAATATAATATCATATAAATTAAATATTCCTAAAACCAGCATGGAAGCGACCAAATCTCAAACTCTCTTGTATGTGTCTTAAGAATCAAACATACTTAATATAATAGAATCGATCAACTATCATATGTGTTCTAATAATTATGTATATCATCAACTTATTAATCTCAGTCTTATGTGAATTTTTAAATAAATGACTCTAGCATACTTGAGCCACAAATTATATTCTCACCAATTAACCCAGATGAAATATGTATTTTCTATTAATTTCTATGTTTTTTCTTTTTTTTTTTTATTTCATAATATAACACACCTTGACACAAATATCACCCAAAAATAAATAATGTAAACAATCAATATTTTATATAAAATTTATAAGAGTGAAAATTTTAATTACTTTATAAATACCAATACCACCTTATGGCAAAATAACCTTAGGGGCCATTTTTTACCATAGCCACCATGTTAGCTACCAAGAGACCTGCCACCATGCATCTCAAACTTTTGAAACACCAAAAAACATGTTGTCACAAGTATGTTCTCCATGAAATATCCAAGAAAAAACAAAATACCCATTGTTTATAAGTATTTTTACATTATAGTACAATAAAGCTACCATCATTACTACAAACTACAATTATTACAATCAATGGCATTGCATGATGGTACACCGTCACTTGCGCACCTCAATGCCACAGGACATGCCACCTCACAAGAAATCACCCTCCAAAAACATGTTGAATGCTCGTCCAATTAGGGTTAGGGTTAGAATAAGCATCACAAATTATATATATATATATATATATATATATATATATATAATTTGTGACAATCAACAAATCGGATGCTTCAAAACAATAAAAAAATAAAATACTCATGAGTATCATGAATGCAAAAGTGAACATCAAACTAAAATTTTAAAAACTAGCCCATATATATATATATGAACTATTAAAACTATATTAAATCCCACTAAATTTTTTTCATATCAAAGTTTATAAATAACATCATAAACTTATATTATAATAAGCTAATAAACACACAATTATCCATGATCCATGAGAACAAATGAAATATAAGACCTCATAATTATTTATTTATATCTAATAGAATTAATTATATATATATATATAACTAATAAATCAATTATTAACTCAATCATAATGAAATTGGTGCAATTCCTAAAAGATCAAACTTAGCAAGCATATTTTTATATATTTCCATTGGAATTGAACTTACTTGGAAATTATATACGACCTCAAATCAAAAACAAGACATTAACCTTCTCAAATTACACATCTAAAACTATAATTATAAGAACACAATGTTGATAACTTTAAATTTTCTAATTCATCATCTCTAATAACAACAGCATCAACATAAGCTATGAAATTAGTACTCCTGTGAACTCCAATGAAACAAAATTGAAAGACTAGAGATATCATCATAACCTAAGTAAAACAACAACAAAAAATCTTCTAAACCAATATCTTATAGCCTAAAAGTAACAATAAAATAGAATTTTCTAAACCAAAATCTCATAGCCAAAAAAAAAATACGAAAGAAAAATTTTTTAAATCAGATTAATAGAGAATTCTTTAACTTATATAAATTATTTTCACTCTATGAATGGAATAAGTGTTAGTCCATGCTAGAAAATCAAGTTGGTGTTTCATATATCTTCTCAAATTTTTCATTTAAAAAATATATTCTTTACATCTTTTTAACAAATAGACTAAATATTAAATAAAATAAAATTCTGATAGAGATCATCATAGCTAATTGAACAAAAATATTTTGACAATTCTCCTCTTACATCTATATAAACCCTTCAATTATGAATTATATTTTGTTATTACTCTAGTTAAAATCAATCTTCATGATGAATATCACCTACAACAAATATCAAACCAATTTGAATGACAATATTAATTCTTATGTGTTACTAGGATGAAGAACATTTAACTCTTCGCATATGATATGCCATTATTTAAAAATGGCAGCATCTCAAATAAAGTTCTAAATATCTTAATATTATCAAAAAAGTACACAAAATAATATAAAAATAAAATATAAAATATGATAAAACATATAAAATAATAAGTTAATATAAGTTTCATATTTCTTATGAATTTTAAATTGCATAATTATCTAGCTTTATAATACATTGCTCGATGGACCAATCAACAAGTCTCTTAACAGATACTATAAGCTAATATATATCATCTCTCACCAACATGACCAAGTAAATCAAGTTATTCAAAAATATATTAGTATGAGAGAAAAAACTTTATCTGGTATTCCTATAGATAAGACATGCTTGTGAAGATTAATTTTTTTTCTCTTTATCTTGTATCTTGCTACAATAGTACAGCATTTACGAGAAAAGAAAAACTATGAAAACTTGAATATGAACAAATTTAGACGATATTAAATGATACCAAATGATTAGTATCAAGTCAAATTTAGCCAAATAAAATCAGCTTGGTTTGAATCTACCAATAAATTCCAACATGGGTTCACTTCAGAGACCTTATACCAATTTCTAAAAATTAAACACAACTAAGATACAAGTTTGAAATGATCAAGTTTCATGATTCAAATTCCATTTAAAAAGTGCACTAATTATTCTTAAATATGATTATCTTAGTTAGGCTAATACTTATCACATAATTACTACATGCTATTTTGTAACACTTCAATAAAGAATTACTTTTTTGAAAAAAAGATTAGCTCTCACACATTAGACTATCATTTTCAAAAGATTTACAAAGTACACCTTGAGGGAAAGACACCTTACTATTATTAAAATTTCTTATGTGGGCAAGGTGAATGTCACCAACTCGCTTATATATCTCATTTTGATGCTACATAATTCATGTATGATACCATATTTACATGTATTGAATTGAAATGATAAAACTAATACAATAATTAAATATAAATATTTAATTATACAAAACAATAAATTTTTTTACATAGAGTTAGCCCTCCCATAAAGCACTCCTTGAAAAAAAACAATTTCATTAAAAATTCATATAAATCCTAAACACATCATCACCTTGATGTTCCCTTCTAGTGCTCCACTTAATGCACCTTTAAATACCAAACATGGGATTTCAATGTAAATGCTGTTTTATTGGTAAACACAATCCGTGATGATCATCAAACTGCTCTGCCATCCCCAGAATATAAAGCACCCAAAACGTGAAACATTTATCAATATACGGTTTCCTTTGCACTTAGCTTTCTTTTAAGAATAATTCTCCGTCATATCATTCCCTACATGGAAATTACACAGACTCGTTTTAATTTATAGCTACGAGTGTTTCGGCTAGAATTGCTATTAAGAACAGACCCATGGGTTTAGCTTCTCGAGCTTAGCTTAGAAAAACATTCAAAAAACTCACGGGAATAATAAATGCCAGAGTTTTTCCAGAACCAGTTTTGGCAGCTCCCAAAATATCCCTCCCGCATAGTGCGTGCGGCAGAGAAGCTCGCTGTATATCCGTCATTTTATAATACCCGGCACCCTTCAGACCACTCTTAGTCCTCTTCGATACGGGCAGCTCAAAAAATTTGGTGCATCCCGCATACCGGGAGAACGAACCCGCAGGAACACGACCAATCGGCACCTTCTTCGGCAGAGGTGGAAGCGACAGAGGATTGGACCCGGAATCAGGCTTCTGCGACTCAATCCATTCGTTTAGAAAAGAATTCTCTACTTCTTCTCGCGCCCTCTTCTCCTTGCCCTTTTTTTTCACCCTAGACATCGATTTCACAATGCTTGAGAATTAACAATGGCTGCATAAAAACAAAGCTCATAAAAGATAAGGAGAGAACATTTACATTATAAATTTATGAATATTCGCAATTTATTATTTATCAATAATTGAGTTTTTTTAATACTAAAAAAAATAATTGAGTTTTATTTACCCAATATCTCATATAAAGATGTGGGTGTGGGTGGGTGCAGATGTGTCAAACGGGCCGGGACGGGCGGGCGGCCCGTTTTTTTCAGGTCCAACTGGACTTTCATGCCGGGCCAGGCATGACATAGTACAGTAACCATGCCGTGCCTGGCCCGGCACAATTTTTTGGGGGTTCAGCCCGGCACGGGCCCGCGGCACGGGCCCGCGGCACGATTGGCCGGTTTCGGCCCGGGCCGTCGCGCCGAACCCTAATTTTAAAAAATAAGGGTTTCGGCTCGCCCAAAACCCTAATTCTAAAAAAAATTAGAAATTGGGCGCGCTCGAAACCCTAATTCTAAAATAAATTAGGAATCGGGCACGCCCGAAACCCTAATTCTAAAAAAAATTAGGAATTGGGCGTGCCCGAAACCCTAATTTTTAAAAAAATTAGGGTTTTGGCGCCCCCGTAACCCTAATTTAAAAAAAAAATTCGGCACGGTACCGTGTCGGGCCGAGCACCGCACGAGGCCCGGTTGGCCTCGGCATGGCACGGCACGAGCCCGGGCACGGGAAATTTCCGTGCCGTGCCTCGTGTCGGGCCGGCCGGCCCGGCCCGGTTGACATCTCTAGGTGGGTGGGTGGGTGTGTGTGTGTGTGTGTAATAATGTGCACAAAAACATTCAAAAATATTTTTGAATATACATTATACACACACACACACACATATACAATTTGTATATATTTATGTATATAATATTTCTGAATATGCATTGAATAATCATACACTATAAGAAAAAACAATGTTGGAGGTGATTAAATCTTTTTCTAATTTTATTGCAATGTTCGAATAATGACCTTAATAAAAATGGTATAATGTCGTTTCTAAATTGATTATTTCTAAGGTTTAGGAACGGATAAAACTCAAGCATTTCTAAGATGTGTGAGGCAATAATTTCATCACTAATTTTAGCGATGGAAAAGGGATTTCAGATTCTGTTGCTAAATTAGTAATGGAAAAGAACAGAAACATATGATTCACTTCTAAATTAGAAATAAAATTTAAAATGTCTTTTTTCGTTTCTACTTTTAACAATAAGAGTATGTCTCATTTATTTTAGTTTCTGTATATTATATACAATATATATATATATATATATATACCATATAACCTGCAATTTAGTAAGTTCATGCACATATTATTCATCGATTAATATTCACATAACATATACTATTGAGTAAAACGTCAAATAACAAACATAAAAGTCCATAAATAATAGTACACATCCACAACTTCAAAAAATAATAACACAAAAACCAAATTTTCACAAAAACAAAATTCATTGCAAAAAAGTAAGAACACGGAACAAATAACTACGAGTCTTTGTTGAGAATAGTATTGTCTTCTAGAGATCTAGATGAATCTTCTCCATGATGATGAAAATGAGATGAGACCTCTGCTAACTTGCATATTATTTTCTCAATCTTCAAAATATTATGTTGTACCCCCTCATCTCTTTTCGTTTGTTTTCTCCTATCTTTTTCATTTTTTTAAATTCCCTTTTGCATCTGTTCGTTTTTTTGGTTGCATCTCCTTATTTTTTATTTACAATGTATCCTAAATGTCATGCATATTCTCATGCAACCTCTCATCAAAAATATTATTGTAGTTTGAAGATGATGATGAAGAACTTCAAATAGAACATAGATAAAATATAAATGCATGGGTACCAAGACCATACACTCGCCATTTTATTGGTTCAACTCCGACAGCCTAAGGGTAAATATGTGTAATATCAATCTCTAGCACCTTAATAGAAGGATCTGTCATTTATGAAGCAATGGCAACCATATTCTCCTCTCCATGGCTTTATATAATTATTAAAATACAACAAAATTCATCACTAATATATTAAGAGAAAATTTATACCAGCACATGAAACTATCTTTACTCTACTAAAAAAAAGGAGTCATTATATTTAACTAGTCAATATATACTAACTCATCAGTTACTATAAAAAAATAATATTTGAGTTTGCATATTAATTATAGTGAGTGCCAAAAAATAAATTTTTTTACATTATTTTCTTTCAATAATTAAAATTTACATATGACACTATAAGTATAAATTTATAACTTTGTATGCAAATTATGGATTGTGAATATCCTAGCGGTATCGATACTACAGTACTAATGCACAAGGCTCTTAAGATAGGTGGGATGGAAACTATCAATACTTTTCAGTATAGAATGAGATGAAGATGGAATATCAGTGGTGGTCAATCTGTGTCAGTAATGAGGTGATGCCATCGTATCCTATATACATATAGAAGAATGCAAAAATACATATATAGTATTTTCACCACTAAATACATGTAGATCTCCTCCACAAACTATTAGTTGACATCTTCTACCCCTACCTACACATAGAGATCTATGACCACTTGAATAGTTACTTCTCATACCTAAATCAAGTTATATAAATATCAAAAAATATAGATATAATAAAAACATGTTATGAAATATCATAATAATAAAACATAATAATTAACACATTTACATTCAAAAAGGAAAATAAAAAACTTTCATTCACCATCCAATTTGTAACAATTACAAAATAAGCAAGACAATATAAAACGACAATCATTAAATGTCTAGTCATATTCAATAATTTCTAATAAATCTTCTTCATCTATGTATTCATTATCATCTGATTCTTTAATTAATTCCTCCTCATTATTTTCTTCAACATTTACATCATTATTGTCCAAATAGTTCCTACCTTCACTAAGTAATATTTGAATCCCATCATATGCCTCACACATGATTAGATGAAGTTTCACATTATTCTATTGAAATGAGGGTACACAGGACGGAGTAATAATAATATCCTTTTTTATAACATTCATAACTGATTTAGGTTTTATTTTATAAATTATTTTTATTGCCCTCTAGCCACGAAGATTTTTTCTTGTGGTTAGATTAGTGGTGTGACACACTTATCTGACTTGTACCACAAAAATAAATGACTCATACTTAAGATAATATTTTTATGGTGAACATCATCAAGGTTGTATTGATAATGAATTATAGTACCTAGATTTAGACTAGAATCAAACCATTCACTCTTAAATAGAATTTTCTTCTTAATTGCTAATGCAAGATACTCCATATATAGGATTTTAAATAGTTAACCATAAAAATTAATAGTAGATCCAATAAAGTAAGAACCATCAATGCACACACTAGTGTTCATTGCATCTCTATTTGAATCATGTTTCAAAGTATGAAATTTGTATCCATTTACATGATATATGTGATACATATGTAAACTTTATAATGGTCATCTTGCAAGATCATTCATTTATCTATTACATATATTTGATGACAGAAATTGTAACTCCAAATTGATAAAAGATAAAATCATACTTATATAATATTGCATGTAACTTTTTTAAACCAATAATGATTAGTCATGCACGGACAAACTTTTCAAACCAAATTGTGAAATCCATTTCAAGCTTTGCATCAATTGAAACATCATTAATTTGTGGTTCTAGTTGTATTAATTTCTTAGCATGAATACTTCAAAAATAATATTAATGATAATTTGAATTATTTAAAAAGTATATCACATACCATGACAAATAAATGAGAATATAAAATCATTATAAATTTTGCTCAAAATAAGGTGTAATTCCCTCGTAGTTCAACAAGATATATGTATGCACATCATGATACTCCTAGTCATTCAAAAAATATATTTCATTTTATTTTCTTCTAATCCATACCTCATACCATAAATATAATTTGGTGAAAATTTGGCATGCAGATTATATAATTATGACCAAAAGTATAGCACACAAAATATTGAAGCCTCTTCAAGCAAGTAGACATTGCATATCGATCCTTCCACTTCGGCTTTATTTCGAATATTATTTTTCAATTTTCTAAGATATTTAAAATATATATTTATTAGAAAAAAATATTCGTCAGGCATATTTAAATTTTTAGATTAACAAATGATAATTATATTATCTCATGAATGGATACATCCATCTATATTGCACTACTATCATGGATTCATAAAATAAGTATACTGAAATATATTACATGGAGTTGAAGAAGCTAGGAGAAAAAATATGCTCAAGTCAGCATATAATTTATGAGGTTGTCAATTTTGTAATTGCTCAATTTCTTCATTTGTTATGACATTACAAGTAATTTTTTTTTAAAAAAAAAATTATTTCAGTCAATGCGTCCCAAACATTTTTTATAATTAATTCACATAATGATATGGGTATTAGCCTATATTTGAACACATGACAATCATGACTTTTCATTTCAAATAACTGATGCTTATTCATTTCAAAACATCTTCTCATAATTGATGCATATCTATCAGGAAACCTAAGCTCCATCAGCCATTTGTATAAAGCTTTATTTTCATCTTTATCAAGACTTTAACAACCCTTCGAATATTTATTCATTAATTCATTCCTATATAATTTTGGACATGAATGGAACTTTTCATCCTTTTATTTTTCCTTCCACATTAAAGATAATATTAAAAATATTCTACAAAAAATTCTTCTCAATATACATCACATCTAAGTTATGCCTAATTAGATTGGTTTTCCAATTAAGCAAATCTCAAAAAAAACTTATTTTCTTCCAACCATGATGATAATTATTCTAAATTTGTGTATTAATGTACTCTACATCAACAACTATAATGTTTTTGAACCTATATATTTCTATAACATCTAATATTTTGACACTCGACCTCGAAGGTAGTGCACCTTTTTACAACTTTATGGTCTTTCCAAAATACATCAATAGTAATCCAGAATGGATATTCCATATGTAAGAACTTATGGTGATTATCAAACCAATAAATCTTTCCTCATTTGCTTAGATAAAATGCATCTGAGCCTTCCATGCAATAAGGACATTTATCTACATTATTCCATCTTAACAATATTGAATATGTAGGAATGTCACTTATAATATGCATAAATATTTCTCACATTTTTAAGTTTTGCTTTCTTGATATATCATATGTTTTGACACCGGCAACCCATAATTTGTTGAGCTTCGCAATCAAAAACTGTAAGAAAACATCCAACTTGTCTTTTAGGTTTCTCAGACTAGGCATGATAATATATAAAAATATTTATTCATCTTTCATACATATCCATGATGGTAAATTATAAATTATAAAAATAATCAACCAACAAGATTATTGTTTTTCTATTTGTCCAAATGAATGGAATCAATATGTGGATAGCCATAATCTAATATTTCACGTTTTATCTACAAAAGATTAATAATAATCATCAAAATATTTCAAGGAGAATATGAGCAAAGGCGCATCATACAATCTTCAATAATATATTATTTGTGCCAAATCATGTTATTAGCAGTGATTTCAGATGAAAATAATCTTTATAAATGATGAGTCAATAAAAATTAATACATCTTTTTATAAGGAATATTTGTTTTCTACCTTTTACATGCAATATTTATGTTGTACATAGAATATTTAAAAAATTACATGCAATTACTTCACTGTCTATGTCTTAATATATCATGCAGCCATTAATACAATAATATATTTTTTCCGCATTCAAACCTAAACCTCGCATTAACTTCTTTGTGCTGTACAAGCCATTTGTCATTACATTATTGTTTAGTAATAATTCAAATAACAACTAACATATTTTATCAAAATACATTTTCAAACATATATATTGCCTTTAAATTAAATAATATAGATACTGTAGATAACTTAGAGTGGTCATACAGATTACCTAACCTGATATCTTCTTTTGAAGATTTCAACATGTTTTTAATTTATTTTGCTTTTGATATTGAAATATCGTTAGTGATATCTAGATTTAATGACGAACCAATGACATTCTTCAATATTGCTTAACATGCATCATTGAGATTAGTATATTCCATTGTAATATTTGAATCAATACTTCTATGTACATAATACTTAGTTGTTTATAGTACAACTATTTATATGTGTTTGTACCAAGTATAGCAATCTCTAACAAATTCATTTTTTACAAGATAATATCGCACTCTGTCAATATCTTAGAAACTCCAATTTTGACATTTACTATTATTACATATATATCTTATTTTCATTTCATATATTTAGGTTATTTTTTAGCAGAGCCAATAAACTTATCAATTCCCTCTATGAACTCATTAATCAAAAACTCATCTTTTATTTTTACATTCATTCAGTGATAATCATGTTGTATAATATTTTCTATTCTTATAACGCATAACACATATATTTTTTGAATTATAATAAAGTAGATAAAGATTTATTTGTAATAAATTTGTAGTAACATATTTATAATATTACATAAATCTAATAGAAAAATCATCGTTAAATCATTATTAGATAATCTTAGAATAAATTGAGATATGGTAGGTTACTTCAATCTCTTGGATATTTATTCAAAGTCATAAATTGTAATATTGTCATATACATAAAACTAAATATTTGATATTTATCTATATTGGATGAAATTGTACTAATTGAGCAAAAGAAAAATTTGCAATTTCATAATTCTTGATATTAAAATTAATAATTTGTATGGATTAATTTGACATGTTTATTTTATATAATAGAAATCTTAAAAAAATTCACAATGCCATTGTATTTTAAAATTTTAATGAAAAAATGACAATAGAAGATCAACCATCGAGAAAAAATATTAATAAATTAATAGGGATATTTACTAAAATATATGAATCATGTAGTATAAATAGTTATCTACTAGATGTGACATGTAATATGTTTTTTTTATATTTATTAATGAGATATGTTATTTATTTTACTGCACCTTTAGTCAAGCTTACATCAAACAACTATATATTTTTTGAAATGAGCTTCTAATTTTTTTTAATTATTCAATTGTTCATTATGTTTCAACCTTCCGATTGCATACCCTCAATTTTTTGTATGTTATTCATTGTTATTACATTTTAACTTTTAGTATATGTTGAAATATTTATAAATTATTCATTATTAAAATTTAATTTAATTAGTATAAGTTATTTTTTATATATTATTACATTTCAACTAATCCAATAAATAAACAAAGTTCAAATTAATCAGCCTGATCAAAATTATAGGTAAATAACAAAATGCTCAGAAAATTCATACATCAATTTGGTAATACAAAGATTTAACAAATCATAGTACGTGAAAAATATATAAAATATATAATTTATCAATTTGAATGATATTAATTCAACAAAACAATAAGAGATAACTCGATAAAAATGTTAAACATAAAAAAAAACTATAGGCAACAATAAAAGGCACGAAAAAAGCAATTCTCAAATACAATATATATGAGTTAAATTAAAAAAAAATGCATACCTCAATTATTAATGATTTACTCAACGATCAATAATTGGAGGAAAGGAATTCCAAAAATAAATTGGATGAACTCGAAATCAAAAATAAAAACTTTCAAATCCTAACTTTTTTTCAAAGTTACAAAGTATTCTTCTAATATTTTTAAAAAATCAAATAGCAACGAATGAGTAAGATGTCTTACATTTAGAAACGGTAATAATTTCTATAGTTAAATTTAGAAATAGATAGGTATTCTATTTTTTTATAAAATATAGATACATAAATTTCCATCGCTGAATGCGATGCAAGTGTATCCACCCACAACTTTCCGTCGCTAATTACTGATATATATTTTTTATTTCTAATTTTTTATAAAATGTCATTTCCATTTATATATGTTTCAATTCCATTCCTAATTTTACAAATACTATTTATAATTTATAATTTCCATTTCTATTTACGTATTTTCTTGCAGTGTATATTATACATATATATATTTGCTATGTATTTATTTTTCAAAAATATTTGATTTATTTGATTTTTTTTTAGTTTTACGTAGCATTCTAACATTATGCAATTAAGGATATTTTGGAGAGAAAAAAAAATAAATACATGAAAATTAAAACATTTTAAAGTGTATTATTCCACGTGAGAAACCCAAAATTTGATATTCCTAAAATGTAAATACATTATAAGTGGCATTTTGTTATATAAGAGTGTGCATACGAAGTAATTGTCAATTGTTGTTGTTGAGTTATTTAAAAGGTATGAAATCAAGAATAACTTTCGAACATAAATAATTTATTATCACAATAGTGACATACCGATGAAATAACTATGAAGTGATCATAATTTGAAATAAGCATAATAATGATAACCACATTGTATGTCATTAGGGAACTGAGAGTCATTATACAATAATACAACTTTTATTCCGTGTCTGAACATACTATAATTTGAACTATTTTAACATACATGAAAAAAATCAAATTAACAAATTATGGATCTAAGATTAATACCATGATTTGAAATATCTAATTTACTAGAATTGAG
This sequence comes from Sapria himalayana, assembly GCA_029783825.1. Taxonomy (NCBI): domain Eukaryota; kingdom Viridiplantae; phylum Streptophyta; class Magnoliopsida; order Malpighiales; family Rafflesiaceae; genus Sapria; species Sapria himalayana. Next base: position 322,664 of record JAREIK010018385.1, on the reverse strand, counting down.
TTATTTCACTATATATTGATCAAACAAAATACCAATACAATCTCTGTGAAATTGATTTTTGGACAAAAATCATATTTATTACCTGTACGACTTATATACTTATGAATTTTTGTTGATTAGTGTTAAGACATTGTCATGTTGCTTAGTTTTATTTGTTAGGTAATAACTTATAAAATCATTAACATGAGTGTCTCATCAGTTGAGATGCATTAGTACATGTGTCGTATATGTAGTAAAATGAACTTTCATTCATATAATAATCCCATAAGGATTGTTTCAGTGATTCACTTATTCAATAATGAATTTTTTTTTCTAAGATGGATACTTGGATTGTTAACAATTTAATCTGGTGATGCCATCAAGCTGCTCAACTTAAATTATATGCAAAATGAAGTTTGGGGCAAATTATTTTATGCCATAATAATTTAGGAGGTGGTAGTCACCATTGAGTCCATCCTACTGGCAGTCCATTCATAGTTATCTCCTAAATACATCATTATTGAGATAATAATTCATCTTTACTTGATAATTATTCATAATCTAATACATTTTAGATAACTTTATCAACTACCCTTTATGGTTGTCTCGTATGCATATTCTTATTCTTTGGTTTCTATTGTCACAAAGAGTAATGATTGATATTGTTTATTAGTATTTTCACTTTCAGCTTCATAATTTCCATACTTGCATAATTAATATATGATTCCCTCAAATTTCAAGGTTGGAACCATATGAATAAAAGTGGATCACAAAGGCTGTCACTACATTGCTAGTGACAACATACCTACACATGTCTCAAAGATTGCATGTCACTATCATCATCATGATGTGACTCTTATACTAAAAGTGAACTTTTTGAGAGAATATTTCATATAATGTTTATCTCAACTGAGAACTATTTTTTTTTTAATAATATGCACAATTGATTAGCATGTAAAAACATTCGTACATTCGACTTCGTAAGTATCATACATATGATGATTTATATGCCCAAATTTAGGGTTCAATATATAACTTTATTTCATGCATCGTAGTTAGAGAGACAATCAATTCATTTCTATTATATGAATGAGTGAGCCTCATTATTTACATATCATAGTCCATCATGACAATCTCGCACAAACATACTAATAGTTAAAATTATAATTTAAGTTCAATTTAATCATCATACATTAATATCTATACATAACATAAATCAAATCATTCTTTCATTCTTAAATAAAACTAATACTTTATATATTTCAAATCATTCAAACCCTATACTCGTAGTATTTAGCACAAATTCTCGAATCTATTCGTAGAGTAGATAAATTTGAGTGCCACACCTCTTAACTCTATGGAATAGCATAAATCATGCATCAATTCTTTCTTGTTGAATTTCTAGAGTGTGAAATTCAATTATAGATGTGATGTAGTATAGATGTCGTGACATTGAAAAATAATATTTTTTTAGATTTATATGGTCGTGATATTTAGAAATAACCACAATATATAGAAATAACCACAATATATAAATTTTTTTAAGAATGTATAAAATGCAAGATAATTCCTAGAGGTGTCAACTAGGCAGGCCCGAGGCACGGCATGATTTGGTCGTGCCTGGGCCGGCTCTGCACTGAAATTTCATGTGCTCGGGCTTGTACCGTGCTCGACCACGGCACGATTATGTCGTGTCGTGCTGAGGCCAACCGGGCCTCGTGTCATGCCTTGCCCGGTACGATACTGTAGCCCGTTGGCACGGTAGCATGCTGAAACCCTAATTTATGTTTAAAATTAAAGTTTCGGGTGTGTCGAAATCCTAATTTTTTTTAATTTAGAGTTCGGCCTACAGGGCCGAACCCGGCGGATTGCGCCGCGGGCCCGTGCCAGGCTAAACTCCACAAAACCGGCACGAAAGCACAGTCAGGCTTGAAAAAAATAGGCCGGGCCAGCCCGGCACGTCCCGCTAGACACCTCTAATAATTCCTAGGTTTCAATATTGAGCGTATAAAATGCAATTATTTTTATGCATTGGCGTACATTGTTAAATTTTTTTAAAGAATAAATATATTTTTTTAATTATCATATGTTTGGTATATAAAAAGTCAAAAACACAAATTTCCTCAAATTTTTAGAAATTTTATTGGGATGTGATATAAGTATTTAAATAAATGAATATTTATTTATTATTCTCTATAATTTGTTTTTGTAAATTGATACCATCGCATGAAATTTATGGGAAAAAATAAATTAGGCGGGAAAATTCTCATTGGCTGACTGATAAAATTCGAAATGTAGATAAAAAAAAGGGCAACAATAATTGGGCGATATTTGGTGTGGGCGAGCTTCGACAGGGCCATCAGCCACCGCTGGCTGGATATTCACAGAACCCTGCATCGTGAATCAAATTTGTCCCAACGACGCAGAAATTATAGATGGGATATGTATACAGAGAAGATTCCGATGTAGAAGTGGAAACTGGTTTGAACGAGGCCTTGTTGTTTGCCACCATGTGCGTCATTGGACTTCCCGTTGATGTTCACGTAAGAGACGGCTCTGTTTACTCCGGCACCTTCTACACTGCCTCCGTCGATAAGGAATATGGTACCTGGCGTTTTTTCTGGCATTCGTTGCTCGCGCTTATGGTTGTTCTTGCTCTATATTTCGGCAATTCTTCTGCTCGTGTTACAGCGTCCAATGGAAACTCGTGGTGGTTTTCCGTGGAGACGGGGATTCTTTGATTTTATTTGACATGCGATTTTGATTGGTTCCATATAAAACTGATGAAAATCCGTGATTGCGGATAAATCATCATCCGAACAACTGAATGATGAATGACATCATAGTTACTGAAAATCTGTGGCTAGATTTATTGAATATTGAAGAACAAAAAATCAGTGATTGGCAAATAGGAACTACAGAAAAATCACTTTCAAGGCTTACGGAGTATAAGACCAAAGAAACACCTTGATTGTTCTTCAGTAAGAGATGGGATTTGGAGCAAATAAAATATGTCATTCTGAGCTACTTGAAATTAAAATTGTTATTCAAATTAATTAATAAATTATGATACAAGGTTATGTAAATAAATAATGGGTTTGAACACTTTTTAATTATGAATACTATGATTTGGCTCAATAATCCAAGAACAATCATGCTAGAGATGTCAAATGGGCTGTCTGGGCAGTGAAGGGCACGGCTCATTAAGGTAGTCATGCTGTCTCTGGCACGACACAACTTGATTATTGCCGGCCTGACATGGCTCGGTTGGCCCGAGTTTGGGCACATCGGGCTTGGATGTGCATGGACATGCTTAGTCGTGTTGGGTCATGGTCTTGCCCAGAGGTTGTTAGCTTGGTAGATCGGTCATTGGTTAATGATTTAAAATATTATTTGGCAAAATTAAAATTTTAAGTTATATATTATGAGTTATGCAATTATTTCACATAAATCATAAATAAATAAAATCATTAACACAAATTTTAATAATGAAAAATAACAAAAAAATGATCATCCAATCAAACTAAAAATAAAATAAAATAATATTATAACATAAAAATTATCAATCATATTTAAATAAACTTAATCCTAAAACTAATTGCTATTAGTATACAAATGATCATTATTGTATAAGTGTCTAATGGTATTATTAGCAGTTGACTCAATATCTTTAAAGTCACATGAGTCATTATATGTCAGTAACTCTTCCGCTTTTGTTTTAACAAGATCTTGAATACTTAATTTTGAATTCTTTCAATTAGGGGTATAATCGAGCCAAGCCAAGTTAGGTATTAGGCAAGCTCAGCTTGGCTTAATAGGCTCAAGTTTAGTTCGAGCTCGAGTTGAAATTAAAAATCTAAGTTTAAGCTCATGCACTTATATATATCATGATCATAAAGAGAATGGAAAATTTTTAAAATTCTAAAATTTTGTTATTGTATTCATTTAGAATTTACATAGTGGAAGGTGATATATGTAAAATATATTTTTATGATTAGTTTAGATATTAGATGTTATGGATATCACTTTATATATTGTTTAAATTTATTAGTTATTTATTTTTCTCACTTATATTTTAATATGTCATTCTTATATGTAGACTTAGTAATTCTATGATATGCAGATTGAAAATAGGTCTGCATGATATTGACTATCTTAAGAATCATCTAAAAATCTAATCGGAATACCTATTATGATGAATAATTTGGTCATGTCTTTCTTCCCTAACTTGTTATATTTGAAGGGGGTCAACAAAAAAGTACTAAATTCATTCTCAAAGACCTAACCTTTTAGTTGAGTATGCCTAAAATTTAATATATTATTTTTTTGGTATAATAATTGGTCTGTCTCTTTAGTTGCTTAGTCCTACATAAATTCTTATATATATATATATATTTATAATATTTATATTGTACCGATTTTTTATCAATATCTCTAATATTTTTTTTTATTTTTTGTTTGTTAGACGTTTGAGTTTGAGTTGAGGCCATGAGAAAAATATGGTTTTGGTATTAGATATTTTTGTAGGGTTATCATTATTAATATTATTTACGTGTATGTTAATATTAATTTTATTTTTATTAAATTCATTATTAGTCAATTTTCTTGTTTATGTTATAAGTTAATTAAATTATATAAAAAAAATCAATAAAAAACAATACTTGGTTTATGGAGAGGAGAGAGAGAGAAAATGCCGTAGTTTGCACTCGGACGATTAGGTAATGAAATTGAAACATAAACAATAATCAAATCTTTATTCCACATTCACATTTTTTAACTTTTAAAAAATATTCTAAATCTAAAAATAAAAACTTTAGTTTTAGCTTAGAAAAAGAGAATAGAGACCGATAGGAGAGAGAGAGAATATTAAAGAGAGAGAGAGAGTTGAGAGATTAAGTGTAAGAGTTGTGAAAAACTAAAATCTAATATTTGTTTTATCTGATTTTTTTATTAAAAAATATTTTTAAATTATCATTTTATTTTATTTTAATTTAAAAGGGCAAACACTTGATAGCTATTGGTTTTTTTTGTCATAGCCATTGGAAATTAATCTAACAGGTTGGATCTTTCAAAAATTTATATATTTTTTTTGTTGGTTAGCTGTTAGGAATCTTGAAGTCGAAGCTTTTGGATCATCTAGAAACTTTGGATTTGGGTTTGGGCTTGGGCAAGGGGAGGGGGATGGGGGCTTGAGCTGGGGGGGCGCATCCACGTGCGCCTTGGTCATGCCACGAGGACGTGTCAGCGAACCACGTGACGTGCTATTTAAAAAACCTACGTGTACCAAGCCGGGTGAAAATTTTTTTTTTTAATATTTTTTTTATTGACAGATAGGGTGGGGGGTTTTAATTTTTAATATTTTTTTTAAATGATGATCGGGGTGGGTACGTGCCAATTGGAATGAGCTTGCTTTTCGTTCTGAGATCTCATGTCATGGTGCCCGTGCCGGTACACCATGCCAATGAGCTAGACACCCAGGTCATGCCTAGCCATGCATGAGGCACGAGTCCTCCAGCCTGATCCGAGCCAATCCTTGAGCCGGCATGAGCCGGATCAAGACACGGTCCATGATTGTGCTTAGTCAGGCCATTCCTTGTGATGCGTTTGAGTTGCCCGACCCACTTGCTATCTCTAAATTATTCATATGTATGTTTTTGTACCAAGCATATTGGAGATTTCTATCTAACGTGTAGTGTGGATGAGGTAAATATATTGTTAAACCTTATTTTTAATAAATTAAAGAGCTTGTATTTGGCCGTCTCAAGCATGAGAATAATTGTCTTTAGATGAAGGTTAATTTTGATCTAATTAAAACATCGTAGGTTATTATCGATGGACTAATAACCAAACAACATTGGTTTGAAAATACAAGTACAAATTATATATCATAAAATAATCATGACTGTGATATGTAAAATTCTATTATATTACCTGCTTGAATCAATATTAAAGTAAATAAAATTTGCAATCATCAATTGCTTGAAATGAGTACTATTAAATAAATAATTAATAAAACATAAATGTTATTTCAATATCTGAAATTATGGATTCAAAAGTTTATAAAAAAATAAAAATTTTATCTTATAGTATTATTATTATTATTTTTAACATATTGTCAGTGTGTATTACTTATCATAAGTGCACTGTGAAAAGTTAACAAATTTTATTATTTTTTTATATTAATAAATGATTATTTAAGATATTAAATTTGGAACAAAAATAACCTTGTGAAAATTCTCATAAGGTTTTCACAAAGATGTTAATCTATTATTTGGCACTAAAATGCAATGCAACAAGTATATATAAAATTATGGATATAATAGTATATAAATAAAAATATTTATTTGTGATAATTTTTTTATCAGTACTTTTCTATTTGATCATCAAAATTTTTATCATATATCATAAATATATCATAAAATTTAGCAAATCATCGCTTTTTAGTAAACTAGTATAAGAATTTCAAAGACATTAAATTTGAGAGAAAAATATTTAAGTTGATGTTTCCTCAAGTTCCCTACCTAGTTTTTCATATAGACATAATGTTTACAATAGAATTATCTATATATTTTTTTATCGTGTATAAATTTCTTACTTATGACATTTTGGAATTAATTATTAAAATATGTATTGAAAAAGATAAAATATATAAACACATGAATTATTATTTTTTATATATAATTAATCATGATACAATATGTATTTACTGACACAAAATAATTGGATTATGTTGCATTGCTAGCACTCAATTAAGTACATAAAAAAATAAAAAGTAAATGATAATTTAGGTATATTTTTTACAATTAAGGTATACATATATTATATGTATACCTTAAAGAAAAAAATGATATTCAGTATTTTGAAGGCTATTATGAAAAGATTTTCTAATTGATTTTTGAAAGGTACTTATAAAGGTACTTATATATAATTAATAATGACCGAACATGTATTAATAGATGTGGGGGATAATTGGAGGTTCTTGCATTGCTGGCATTCTATAGGTACAATATAAAAAAGCTAATAGTAAATAATAATGTAGTTATCTTTTATTCAAACTAATACATAAATATATTATGTATCAAGTTTAGAGAAAAAAAGTATGTTGGCTTGTCTTTTGAAGGTTATCATAATAATATTTTCTAATTGATCTTTGATAGGTACCTAGACTATATACACGAAATTGTTTAAATTTTTATTTAATAAAATAGTCAATCTTAATATGTTTTCATTGTTCTCAAAATATTGAATTAGATGTAATATAACTTATTGCATAATTATTATTATAAAAAATAATAAAAAAAATTAAAGTTATTCTTCTTGTAAATAAATAAAGGTTGTTTTTTTTTTCATAATTAATACTCCGAATAAGTACTAGGTAAATTGGTAAGTATTGAGGGACAATATTGAAGGTCATACTTAATACGCAATATTGATGCTTAGTATGAGATTTGAGAGATGTTAATATCATGATATTAATCTCTTTTTGCCTAAATACTTGATATATCTCTGATTTAATTTCAGAAATCAGAGATATTGTGTATGATGATCGAACTTGAGACCTATTATTATTGGATAAAAATAATTGTGTTATCATCAATACATATTATTTAAATTATATCTGAAATACGAGGATTTTTTGGGTGATTAATCATCATAATATTATTTTGACCTAAATAATTTTAATTATTTGTTATTATTTGTGTAATCATATCAATAAAAAATATATAAAAAAATAATTATTTTTAATAATTGTACAAAATATAAAGTAAGTATTTAATGTACTTATTCGAGAAACTTGAGCTCGATCACAAATGTTTGGGTCATACACTATTTTGAAGAGGCTCAATCAATATCATTAAATAGTTAGAAGATTATGGTTGTCGTGTCAAGCTATATATGATAGTGTCTCAAATAATAATGGTATTACGAACGTTCCAATGTTATTTTATTTTTTTTGATTTTAATTTATTTTTACTTTCTTTTTAATTTTATATTATTACTGGAGTTGCTCTTATGCAAATTAAAACTTCTTCCATTCAACTTTTTTGTATTTAAGTAATATTAAATAAATTAAAATAAACTTTATTTATGATTATTTTTAGAACTTGTATAAGAAGTTTTTTTTTTATTTATCTTTCTTATTCCTAGATTATTATGGTGTGAGTGTGAATTCTCTCTTGTTTTTTTTTCTCTAAAATTCCCTAGCTTGGATTCAACAATTGTTCAGTTGCCATTTTGGAAATGTGAAACTAAACCGCATGCCAAATTTTCAATCATCTCATCTCCCTTTCTTTTAATTTTTGAAATTAAAATTGAGAATTATTGGAAATAGTCCATTCAATGGAGTCCCTCCAAAGCTTTGTTTCTTGTTGAACGAAAAATATTTAATATGTCCATGGAAGCTGTCCATTGGATTTATATTCAGGGGTTTTGGTTCACATTATTTAGATATAAGAGTTGGTTAGCATGGAATCTGATTATTCTAAGCGATTTGATGTATTTGTGATGTTTTAGAGGGAAACTAATGAGCTCATGTATATGTTTTAAAAGAAAAATAGTTAAAAAACAAATTGATTAAATGAAAAAAAATAAAAAAAAAATGCTTAAAAATAAAAAGAAAATGATTAAGAAAAAAAATTGAATAGAAATTTGTTAAAAGGAAAAAAATGAAAAAGAAAATATTAAAATGAAAAAAGAAACGGAGAGTGAAAATAAAAAAAAAAGTAATACAACAAAGAAAAATAATATTTTTTAAGATGGTTATTCTCATTAAAATATATTTTGTACAAAATGATTTGTTTAAATATTCTACAACTTAGTTATTTTGTGCCAAATTTTTTTTTGCTAAAATTTGATTATGTACGTAGTTGATTGTCACATGTTAGAAGGGTTGTGCATAAAATAAATTTTGTATATAAAACAAAGATTCTAAATTAGGTATATGGTCTATAAAATTTGAGATCGAATCCTTTTGAAAGAGTGAATTCCGAGCATGAAGACGATCTAAAATAATTATTATTTGTAATTATTAAGCAAAATGTAAGGGTAACTACTCAATAAATGTATTTGACAAATATGAGTTAGATCATATATGCTCGGGCCTTACTTTAGTTCAAAAAGGCCCAATCAATATCATTAACATGTTAGTTGATTTTGGATAATGTGTCAAGTTATATATGATGACGCTTCTAGTAATCTTAGTATCATGAACCATCAAATATTAGTGCATCATTTTTCATCATTTTTTTTGATTTTTTTGAATTTATTTCTTAATTTTTTTGGTTTTTTTGATTTTATATTATCATCATCATCACTCTTATATAAATTAAAGCGTGATGGGTGGATGACTTATGGGCCAACCAATTACAATCAGTCACATGGCTGATTGTTTTAAAACAATTGGACTGCCCCATGATGGGGTAGTAGAATTTAAAAAAAAAATTAAAATTTGATCGTTTGGGTGCCGTCCATTTGCTACCCCGCCGTGCTGTCACTCGAGCTGGTTTATCATGCCACTGGGCTTGACATACTAATCATGTCTGGCTTGACATGAGGCACGACTCGTGTTTGTCTAGTCGTGTCGGGCCATACACTGTTGAATTGGGCTGGGTTACAGGCCGTGTTCGGGCTAGGCATACTAGTTGTTTGGGTCACTCACCCCGTTCGACACCTCTAGCCACATTGGAAATGTGAAACCTCATCTTTTCCAAATTTCTAACTCACTTTACCTCAAATTACCAAATTCAATTTTATAATTCTTGGAATATCTTGATGATGAATTTGTCTAGATTTGATGTCTGCTCTTTCTGGTGGATGTTATAGTAAAATCCCTCCAAAATACTATTTTCTTGTTCAACGAATGAATCTTATTGCAAGCCTATGAAAGTTGTCAATTGAATTTATATTTAGGATGTTTGATTTACAATAGAAATAAATATTTTATTTTTTAGCATAGTTTAGATAATGTCAATAAGAGAATTAAGTTCAAAATAACGTGTATATTCTTTTATAAAGATGATGAGGAAGTTAGAATAATTAACCTTTATAAAATTATAATATAATATTCTTGTATATTCTTTTATTTTATTTTTATAAAATTATAATATAATATTTTATATTATTTTCTTTCAAGTGTTTGTTTGACACACTTAGGGAGGCACATCTCATCTTAAATGCCAAAAGTGCATATTTTGCAATTATTTGTTAAGTGTACATTGCATCATTTTTTTACAATGAAAGCATGAAGGGAACCTTTCTTATTTTTTGCATTTTTCTATTTTTACTAAATGTAATTTGAAATGTCATGCCAGTTGAATGTTACAAATTAACAAAAACGTAGGTGTTCAACTAGTGGATAGAAATGAGCTAAAAAGGAAATGATAAAAATGAAATCATACTTAATCAAAATGTATACTAGTTAAGCACTTATATGGAGCATCACATAAGTTGGTTTCTCCCATTTATAATATAAAAATAAAAATCAAGAAATAAAACAACAAATAATAAATTATAATATTTCTTTCAAAATAGTGTGCAGATGTCTAGAATACTAAAGTTGAAAAAAAGAATGATAAATTATTACGTCTTCTTTAGGGTTTTGGAGAAAATATTCATTGATTGATCAACTATTTGAATATAGGCTATTGCAATAATCCCATCTTGTATCATATCCCTGAGAAATAAGTTATGAACTTTTATGTGTTTTATTTACTTATAAAATATTATATTTAAAGTTATATGTTTTGCTGTATAATTATCAAAGTAAATTGTAGTAGAAAAGAAAATTCATTTTTAATTTTTGCCAGTATTAAATCTAAAGTTATTTTTAAATCATGGTTATAATTGTTATAAATTTTATTTTTATAAGAACTTAAAAATAATTATTTGTTTTTTTCTAGAGATAAGATTTTATTAAAAGAAGTATAAAAATTTAGTGTAGACCTTATATGTGTGTAAGTTGGTGCTTGACTAGAACTGAATACTTGGCCAACTGCAAATGTCTATGATCACTGGAAAATCTTGTCTAAATTTTTTTTTTCACATACCTCACCTTGTAAATAGTTGTGTTTAAGTGAATCTTTTGAATGAAATTCATAAAATAATTAATTATTTTGATAGTATTGGTTAAATCTAACATTAAATTGTCATATAGTTAAGATTTTAAATGATATACCTTATAAATAGTAGAATTAAATGGAGAAGTCACAATCATTCATATTGAATAAAGCATTTATATATGAAACAATAAGAGTATATGTTGGAGTACAACCTAAGAGTCCAATCTATGTAAGAGTATCAATTCCTTATCTTTTCTATGACTATATGATTTTTCTTATGGAATGTATTATTTGTATACTAAGAAAATATTTAATCCTTTCAAGATTATTTATTTAGAATTCTGATTGAAAGTATTCATTAAGTTCGATGTTTTTTAACTTGTCGTCTTCTATAATTAGAATATTATCCGATTATATAATGAGTAATGCCATGATGTCGTCAAAACTTTTATAGAAAAACAAAAAAAATTGCAACTCACTTATGTGATACAAAAAAGTGATTATCCATTAAAATCTTGCAAATCAAATTTTTATTGATTATTTTAGGCTATACAATGTATTTATGTTGGGAATAAATAGTAATGGGTGATAAAGTCGATAATGGAAAAGTAAAAAGTTCTAATACATAAATATTTATAATGAAATCTTTTCATAAGAGAGATGACATATAGTTAACCAATAGTCATGATAGAACTTTTTTCTCAATTTTTCTATCATATAAATAAAAAACTATAAAAAAATAAAATAAAATAAGAGTTGCGTAATTTGGAAAAATGACTCATAAATATGATAATCAGGAATTAACAAAATATCTGGAAAAAATAATAAACCAAGTTAAATACTATTGTGCTTAATTACTTTAGAAAGATTATAATTAACGACCACAATATTAAAAGAAAATCAAAGAAATTTAGTAAAAATAAAATGATCGCTTATAATGTCATTAATGTTTCTTCAATAAATAATGAATGAGTATGAAGTAGAGAAATGGAGCACAATAGATGTAGTATTTGGGAGTTGGGAAAGAAATGGTTCTATTCTGCTAAGGAAGAATTCCAAATATCTTTTTTCCGTAAGGATTACGATGAGAAGATTTTGAAGACACTAGATGAATCTAGTAAAAGGCATGTCTTTCTCAAATGTTTGATATTTTCCAGTCTTATATCTTGAAATAACTTCTAACAATTGTAACTCGTATAACTCATTTTATTGTAATGTGTACGCTAAAATAAAACTTATATCTTTGTCTTTATTTTCTCTAGTACTTTTCATGAATAATTTTGATTTTTAAGTTTAATTATTAGAATTTTCACTTCTTTCATAATAAATAAAAAAGTAATTTAAAAAATAATCAAATTATAAATTTGCCTTGCCGAACCAAAAATTATGATTTTCAATCTGAAATTCTAATATGAGAAAAATTATAAGGTTCTGTCAAACTAAAAATTTAAAAATTATGAAAATTATAATTTACCTTTCAAATTGAAATTAGTGTTTTGTAATCCTAATATGGTGAAATTTTTTTCCCATGAAATCAATGTTAGAGTTTCTCAATCCAAAATATTAATTAGAGTAATTGTGATTTAATTCTATCTTGAATTTTTGTATGATGCATATTTTTTCTTATGAAGCTTTTAATTTTTCTATGTACTATCAAAAAATTGCAATGCACAAATTGCAATGCACTTTGCCACGTGCAATTTGATCATACAATACATGTGGTCTCCTACAAACCGTAGGGCTTTTTTCTCCAGGGTTTTGAATCTAATTCCATGGATAGAATCAAGCTAAAAATAAAATGACCATAAACTTACACAATGGAAATGCATACAAGATAAGATTTTATATTAGTAAATAGTCAAATTCGGGTATTCCATAGGTTGACTAGTCCTATCCATAATATAGAAATAAAAAAATAATATACAATAATCTAAATTACTTCAAATGATAATGTCAACTAGTTATAAGGTATTGAAATGATGTTTTTAGCAACTTAGGGTTAGAAAGTGTCAAACATTAATACTACTTAATGGATCAATTTGACCCAATCTAAGTAGATCATTGTGGAATCACTATCAAGAGAATTATATATATATATATATATATATATATATATATATATAATTTGTTATATTCTAAATTCCTATAAATTATGAATTTATATGTAGAGATAATAAAATTTAAATTCTTCATTAATTAGAAAATGATATCAATATAGGTGATTGTCCATAAAATTTTATATTTATAAATTTTTTATAATGATAAAATATCATTTTCAAAATGTTGGTATACAATTCTTTTTCTCTTCTTATTATTATTTATTTTTTCATTAGACCAAATTGTTGTATAAAATATATAAAATTTTATAATGGATTTTAATTTTATAATCATGAAGGCTCAATTAAAATCATAGTATCTTTGAATATGGTAGTATTCATGATATATAATGGAAAGTGCAAATAGATACATTTTTTGTGTGTCTTAAAATATAAAATATTGCATTTGTAGAAATCTTTCAATGAAAATCTTGGAAATTATTAATCGTTCAAATAATATATGTAATATTTATAATGGTCTTCAAATTGTTAAATTTTTCTGTGATACTTTGATATTGAAATAAATCAAATTTACAACTAGTATTAGAAGTAAAATCCTATGATATTTTTTAAAATTTTGACAAAATATGAAATTCATGTTTCATTTGAGAAAGTAACATTATTTCTTTTGAGAATGCAATATCATTCTCAATGAAATATATGTGATACCTAAGTTTTTTTCTTTATAATTTTGCTCTAAGGAAGAGTTGTTCAAAATACTAATGTGCCATCAAAATTTGATTGTTAAAACAAATGTAAACTATAACATTATAGTGAATTGGATAAAATAGATGATGATGTCATGTTTTTATGTATTAGAAAAATATATATTCTGATGAAAAAATTACTATGAGATAATTTTTAGACTAATTATATTTTATTATTCGTAATATTGAGTTGCTATGAGATATAATATTTATAAGAAAATTATTGTTAATGAGTTATGTCAGGATGAACGTGTAATAAAACTTACAAGGATGAATCTGAGACTTATAAAAAAATTATTGGAGATTGTTTCTAGTGCATAAGACTATTATTTTAATGCAAGTCTGAGAGATATTAATATCTCAACAATTTTACCAAAGAAATTTTAATGATACTGTGTCTGATGAGTTTTGAATTTAAGACTTATCATCATCGGATAAAGATATTTATTATTGCACCAAGACATAACCTTCAAACATATATATGTAATATAAGAACTTTCTAATTGATCAAGTGTCTCATTATTATTTTTGGTCATATATATTTAACTTTTGATTTCTTATGAGATTTAATATGTTAGTGTAATGTAATCGCACACTAAAACTTAAAAGGATAAAATAACAAAATGAGAAAATTATGAAATATATGTATCTCATTATAGAAAATAAAGTTAGAACAAAATATCTTATATGATTTGGACATAAATATGAGATTATATACAAAATATTGAGATCAACAAGTTAATGAAAAATATAAATCAAAAGATTGACCATTAAAATTTTGAATGATATAGTGATATACCATATGTATGAGTTTAATTGGTGTAAAAATAATATTATTTGAAAAAATTTAATTATATTAAGATTGTATTTTGATGATGATAATGATAGTTTGTTTTATTTTTCATTCATTGTTATTATTCATGATGTATTGTTATATATTTTTTATGTTTCGCTCTCAGAAATAATTATTATTTATTGATATTTTTGAAATAATAGTGTTTTACATTTATTTTATTAATATATTTGCTTTAATTAATAATAAATAATAAATATACTTATATCATATTTAACTATAAAAAAAAAATACTTGTGTAAATAGGTGTAGGCCATCATAATTTATGTCTAAGCATTCCTAGCACCTTTCAGGACTATGTCCACGAGTATTCACTTTTGCTTATTGTATCATGTTATATTTGTTGTATGTTGTTTTTGTAATCATGCATTCTTTAATCTAACGCCGATAAATTATTTATTATGGAAAGATATTAAAATTATTAATATGATTTGGCTACTTTGCATTATCATGTTGCGTTTACTAAATAATTTCTATTATTTTGTATTTTGTTTGGCTAATTTGTTATTAAAATTTTATTGATTCTTGCATTTTTCATCAATAACAACTTATTTTATTTCAAGTATTTGGTTAATAAATGAACTTCAAATGGTGAAATAACATATATCTATGTTCTTCATCTAGGTGTTGTATTGAAGCATGCAAAATTGACTAAAAAGGGTAAATATAATATAAATATGCCAAATGGGTGTGTTATAGACACATTGGTAATTTTTTCAGCTGACCTTGTTCAAGTTGTGGCCAAGGTATGATATCTACACGTGCCATTTCTTTGTTTTCGCTAGCTTAAAATAATTTGAATTTAATGTTAGGCAATTTGCTGTTTTTATTGGGATTTCTTCCAGGATGTCCTTTTTCAAGCGGAGAATGGTAACCAAAATATGAATGAAAATGGAGATGTTGGTCTATCCAATGTTCCTTATGTTGAGGTCATTGAGAGTGAAATTGCAAATTCTAATGCATCTTCCACGGTCATTAACTTGGAAATCAACAAAAACAGGTACTTTTGATCATGCATACGTTGTGATTGTTCTGTGTTGAATTTATGACAACAAATTTGTCTTTTTACCCACGTTTAATTAGGACCATAGGACTGTATATATTTTGGAGTCTGTCAGTATTTTATTTGTGGACATTGAAATTGCAGCTTAACTTTTTTTTTGTGTGTGTGTAGGTTATTATATATGTGATGATTTTATCTCTTCGTTCTTTTCTTGAAGTTTTTGTCATTCAAAAAAAACAAAAAATATAAAGATTTTCAAAAATTGTTTGGTTAAACTTGAGTGAAATCATAAAAAAAAGTAGCTATCAAAAATTTCAAGCAGATAAAAATTGAAAACATGTTTTATTTGTTTTTTATTGGATTCCTTTATGTTCACTTTATCTATTAAAAAAATCTTAGACCCTCCAAACTCTTTCTACATATTTCTTTGTTCTCTGAACCTCTCAAGCCCGTGACCCTTCATTCTCCTTTCTATGCTACCCTCCATCTTTCTCTCTTCCTCCCAATTGATCTAAATTCTAATCATGTCTAATTCAATAAACATTATCTTTTTCTAGAAACTCATTCATAAAATATAAATAATACTTAATAATAAAACTCATACAAATAATGTCTTTATATTATAGGAAAATTCTAAGGAGATAATCATAGGTTGAATGTTCTAATTAACATAATAATAAAATAATAATAATAAACTTAACTATTTTAGTATTTCTAATTAAATTGATGTATACTAGTTCATAACATTAAAATTAGATGAAAGAAATATAAACTAAAGATTCTTCAAGATTTTTGTGAGGATTATCGTTGATTGCTATGTTATCTAAATATATGTATTAATAATGCTCTTATGTTAGATCTTTTTGTTAGATCTTTATGTTGAGGAACAATCTATCTATCTTTATCTGTTTCATTTGCTGGTGAAATATTAGATTTGAGACCATATATCTTTATGCATGATCATCACATTGAAAAGTAGTGAAAAAACAAAGTAGATACCCACTCTTCTTTAATAGGTGATGCATTATAAATATCTCACCAGTAATTATCATTGCTCTCTACTTTATTTTTGTACTATATTTTGAAATAATTATTAGTTTTTTTTTAGAAGATAAAATAATATTCAAAAAAAGTACAAAACTCTATCATATGCTTCTCTTTGAATTATGCTGATGCCAATGATTTTTGAAAGATATTCAAAGTTTCAAAGACTTCTTCATATAATTCAATATGCGAAGAGTTACAGTAAAATCAATCCGTCAAGGAAAATCTAAAAAATAATTAACTATATTGACTACTCATATCATATGTTAATTGTTAATAATCAAATAATTATTATTCATTATGATTCTCCTACAAGTATTTGATTCAACTATGTGATTGAATTAGAAGTGAAGTCAATATTTGAATCATTAAGAGTATTCGTTGGATCACAACTCAAAAGACTAATTTATGTAAGAGTCTAAAGTACATATCTTCTCTTTGATGAAATAATTTTTTGTAGAATAACTCACGATCAAGAAAGTTTATATCTTCTCTTTGATACGAATATAATGATCGTTAATTCATTATCTCTTGTAATTAGTAAGTAATTCACATAAATAATTAGTAAAATCATACTATTATCAGAGATTATCTGAAAAAAAAAAGTATGTATCACACTTGTTTAATCAAAATGAGACATCTACGTTGAAAATATCACAACTAGGCTCCCATTGGTCGTTTCAAGTCATACAATACATTCTTTAATATTCAAATTATATATGATTATATTGCTAATAATTCAAATGGATGTTTAATATTTATCTTCTCCTCGTGTTTATATTATGAGAAAATATATTATTCTCGTTTAATAGATATAATCTTTAATCATGAGATGTTGTAATTAAAATAATAATTTATACTGAGTCCATTTTTGTTATTGGAGGAAATGATTCTAGTAGTCTACATCAAATATGTAAATAAAATTTTTTGCTATAAATTTTATCTTAAGGGAATTTTTCTTATTATCTGGACATGTCTTTTTAGTTAATATGCACATGCACATGTAATTAATAATATATATTTTTAAAGGTCATGATACTAGTTTTCAAGCCTAATTAGAGTGAATAATATTCATTTTTTTTATCATGACTTAGATATATCTTAGATAGAATTTTTCATAGTATTTTTGATATCCTAATATTATCAAAATAAGTTACAAAAAAAAAACAACAAAATGAATAAGGTAACAGTATTACACGAGCTATAAAATTGTGTGCCTAGGATAACTCGTCTGTTCTTTTCAGATAGTGATCAGAATATCAAGATTATAAAGAATGATTGTAGGATCATCTGACTCTTCTATATGCTTGTCATTAGTTTATGTAGGTTGGTTATGTTCTAAATTTTTTAGTATAGATTATATGTTCTGGTTGGTCAATTCTTTTATTTTTTTGCTTATAGTCAGTTTGTAATGAGGACTTGTGGACATCTCAACTATGATTTGTACTTGCTCACATATATGATGACTTAATGAGAGTCACATCATACTAAGTACTATAATATTTATATGTAGTTGATATGTGATCCTCTCTACTAATTAATGAACTATGTGGGACTATAAGATAATAAAAAAAATTACTGTATTCAGGGATAACTTCTTCACTCACAGTCTTACTAGACTCATTAAAAATGAGTCGTGCTCAAAATAAAAATAACACCTACAAATAAAATTATAGCAATAACTAGTAAAAAATATTTATACCCTCGTACTAAAGTATATAAGGAAGACACATCTCAAAGTTTTAGATGTTAAATTGTTTCGTCCTAAAGAATGATCAAAAATAAACACGTGCATCCAAAAATTCCATGATACAAGCTAAATATTTTTTTAAATAGAATGTATGATTTGAAAATGAATATCATGAGAAATGATAAAATAGGATATATAATTAATGAGGTAAATTATGGTTATAATTGTATCTTAAAAAAAAAAAGCTTTGAAACATTATTTTCATGCTAGAACATGTAAATTCTATCATTAAGATGTTTATTATTTTTTGCGACAACCCTATTTTGTTTAGATGTGCATGTCCAGGAAGTCTGTTATATAATTATGTTGATTTATAGAATAAATATTGAATTTGTATGATATATATTTTATTATATTATAAATTTTAAATTTTTTTAATATTTTTATTAAATTAAATTTTTATCTTTTTAACAAATTTTTGAAAAATAAAAAAAATTTGTGATGTATCTCTAAATAGATATATTCATGCATAGCTTTAATTATAATCAATAAAAATAATTAAAAATCTAAAGTTCCCCCTGATTGTCTGTTTATTATGTTTTCATACATTCATTTGTATTAGATCAAATAAATCTTTATTCAAACTATACTAGTATGTAGAATAAGAAGTTCTAGTAAGTTTTCTCAATTGATATGATTTACATTCTATTATCAAAATACTCTTAAGAATAGGATAAAATATTTTAAAATTAGCTAATGATAGGTGATGAAATTAAAAATACACAAATAAATGATCCAAAATACTTAAATATTTAGAAAAAAATCTTTCTAAAGAGTGGAAGTCATACAATCCATTCTCCTCAAATGCAAATGTTGTATTTTTTATATTCTTTTGATTATACAAATAAATATTAGTAGAAGTAAAAATAAAATTGGAATTAGTTTTTCTGGTAATATTATTCACAAAAATAAACTAACAAGATAATTAAAAATAAACATGACATGAAAAAGTACTTAAATTCAAACTAAATAATAAATATTATTATATTCACTGTTATCAAAATCGTATGATTTATAATTTGATTCATGATTTAGGGTGTAAATGATTCGCTTTTTTTAAAGAATTGAAAATATGTATGAATTGAAGATTGAATTGCTAAATCGCGAATTGATTCATATGAATTAATTTAATATCAATTATCAAGGGAACAAGATTCTCAAAAAGTCATAAAAATAAAAATAAAAATACTAAAAAAATTATCAGATGTAGGAATTAATTAACGTGGAAAAAAGTAATTTTAACTTTTGATATTACGAATTATGAGAAGAAATAAAAAAGGGGAGAAGAACATCAATAATTTGGTATAAGTATAATAAATTTATAAGAAGAAATGAAAAATTGAGAAAAAACTAGAAGTTGAAGAAAATAAAAAAGAAAAAAAATCTTGAAATTTATGTATTATAAATTTATTTTTTTAATATATTTAAATATCTTATGATTTATTAATTATATGGAATTATATATAGTTTAACTATTATTACAAGTATAAAATGACTCTTATGATTTAATTTAATTTTTGATTTACTAATCAAATATTCTAATTCTCGATTCGAATCTCGATTTAACTATGATTATATTCAATAATATTTTAATATTTTTTATTAGCGGTAATAATACTTTCAAAATAAGAAAAAAGATATAGAATAAGACATGAATACCAATGATATGAATATTAGCTTTTATATTGATAATCAAAGAGCATAAAATTAGAGTACAAGTAAAATAAATAATAATACCTGAATGATGAACATAATTTATTGTTAACTCATAAAAGAGTTCTGTATACTCATATCTATTAAGTGTTGATATCAATAATGTCTCATATAATTATCATGTTTCTTGTAGTAGTGTGTAAATCTCTCGGTTTTTTCTTTGAAAATAACGCCCAACAATTATCTTTAATATGATTATTTTTCTAACAATACTTGTACTGTAAAATAAATCTTTCCTATATGTATATTGGTGATATAACCTATTTCATAATTTCAAAAATAAAAATTTCATCTGA
Organism: Sapria himalayana; assembly: GCA_029783825.1. NCBI lineage: Eukaryota > Viridiplantae > Streptophyta > Magnoliopsida > Malpighiales > Rafflesiaceae > Sapria > Sapria himalayana. The sequence goes on along the minus strand of JAREIK010018385.1, from coordinate 302,166 downwards.
AATTTAGAGTTCCTTAGTTTGAAAACCTAAAAAAAAATATAATTTTGCCTAAAGTTAAATTTAGTATTTTCAAAACCCTAATTTTATACTTATGTTCCAAAAATCATTGGCATCCTTGAAACACTACATCTTGTTGTGTGTTCTTTGTATGTCACTACTTAATTGCCATGCTTCATTAAGCAATCAATGTGCCTCATCATGCGACCTTAGCAACTTCTATGCACTATTGTTTTTTTTTTTTTTTGTAGTTTTCAGGGTTTTGCCACACGTAGTGGATGTGTGATAATGGAGGTTGGCACATTTCGAATGTGTATTTTTTTTCTTAGGATTTACTATTCTAATCTATCCTACTAGTGTTTAATTTTACTTGGTGTCAGCTTTGTTGCTATATATAAATCTATACATAAAGTAATGATGTAAATAATACTCAATGATAAAATTCATATATATAATACTTTTATATAACGAACATATCTTATTAGGGTTGCCCATATATTAAGTTATTTTATCAACATAATAATAAAAAAAAATTAATAATAATAAAGTTGAAAATTATAATAATTTAATATTGCTACCAATTTTCCAAGAGGTCTAGAAATGAGTTATCATGTTTGGTTGATAGTAATGATATGAATTTTATTTTGCAATAGTTGTAATCTTTTTTATGTTTGAGATTCTCTTAAGAAATAAGAATTTTGAAAATCTTAGATAAAATAGAGAGATTGAGATCGTACTTAGTTAATAAGACTTGTGCTTTTAATTTTGAATGAGAGAGATGTTAATACCTCGACATCCTTATTTATAAAATTTGGAGAGGTTTTATCTTGTCTCGAATCTGAAATCTATATTTTTTAAATAAAAATACTTATCATCATACCAATACATGATTTTTATCATATATATTTTTTTAATATAAATGTATTTTGGAGTGCTAGATCTCATACCCTCTATAATATAAATGTTGTATCAATATAATATTCTTATATGACACTTAATTTTATTATCATCAATATGTATAAGCAAAAGAAATAAATCATACAGAAGCTAAAAGTCATTCCTCTCTAAACATATAGAAGGCTTTATGAAGAAAAAGCAAGAAGATATAATTCATAAATCGTAATTATTAGTGAATTTATCTTCGAAACATGTTGATTTTACAAAAAAAAATTAGAAAAAAAAATGAAATTAAAATTTAATTATTTTATAATGCAATTAATTAGAGGTGTCAGATGGGCCAGGTGGCTCTGCCTGGCTCATGACCATCATCCATGGGCCGTGATGAGCCTGATGGGGGTGGCTCATAGGCCACCCATGCGAGTTGCAGTCACCAATGGCCTAGTATCATGCTCAGGTATGTTATTAGGCCATGCATGAACCCTTGCTCAAGTGTAGATTTTTGTTCAGGCACAGAGTTGTGTTCATACAATAGTCCTTCTGGTTTGCTCTGTTAAGTTTTGATTTCTAGTCATAGGTATACTAGATATCTCACAATATGCACCCATCTGCCACATTGGTCTGCTGGGCTGCCTATTTAAGATTTAACCTCTAATTCAATAGTCTGTTGGGGTTTTTTGGTCAAGCCTAGAACTCTATTCATTGACTAGCCGCATTGCTCGGTCAAATTAGGCTGTCGAGCTAGGCTAGGTGGGATTTTTGGGATACTAGACTACTTTGTATGGCTGGGACAGGATGCACCCAAGGCTGCAATGCCATCATTTGATGTAGCTGTTAATGTTATCCCTAGCTGCTGAGCCTTGGCGCAAATGCCTTATGGTAACTGGGCCGTTCCAGCTTGGGCAGCAAATTTTTGCTGCACCAGCTATGATTCAGCTACTATCTTTTGGGCTGCCCATTTTGGCTTGTGTGAGTAAACTGTTGCGTGAGTACTATCTTTATATAGTTGGAATGCTTTTTTTGAGTATATTGGTATAGATAAATCTCAGGCCCCACAAACATATAGACTCACACCAACTAAGAGTACATGATAACACACCAATAAAAAAGTATCATAGTAGTTATCACATCTCATGAGCCACCATTATAGTGTTCTTATCAAAATTATTTGGGATTGGCGGCGTGGCTATTTTGCACTAATCGCTAGCACTTGGGGAAGGTGCGCTGCAACCTGAAATGTTGTGTCACTCCTAATTGTTTCCACTCGAGCTCTGATACCATGCTATGGCTAGAAACCCATTAGGGTTTTAACCACATTCAGGGAGATAGGAAGGAGGAGAGAGAGGACAAGAAGATATAAGAAAATAAATGACTTTTCGTCCATTTTCAAAAATTGAAAAAAAAAAAATAGATATTTATGATTGGTTGGGTGGGACACATGTCGGGTGCTCACATACAATGCAATAAGAAAGAAAATAAAAATCAAAATTAACTTACTCTTCAAACTAAACATCAACACGGATACATTCAATTTTTTTGCAAAGTTAGGCTACTACCTTTTGATTTGTTTCTTTTATGTTTTTTTTTTTTAAAGAATTAAATTTTGTAAGTTGTTTGTTTTGTACAATTGTTTTGTAACTGTAATTTTGTAACCGACATGGGTCCCACTCCCAACTTGAGGGACTCGGGCTAGCCTATGCAGGCGGACCAGTATGGCCTGGCCAAGCAGCTCCACCACAAATTTTTTAGATAAATGTTATGCTTCATTCTCTTGCTGAATCATTCGTACAAAACAATCCTTTCATTTTTTTTATTTTTTCTTTTTTCTGTCCCTTAAACTTATGGAAATAGGAATTTGTCTGAAACTACAAATATATTTTCTGATGGGATCAAGATGGTAAAAGATGATGTGAAAAATGAACAATCAAGAGGCATCTCACTTCACACAGGATGTGTTGTGGATGTAGACAATGCAGAATCTGAGGCTGGGAGTACCTCTGAGGTATATTCTTTTATTTCCATGCTAAGTATTCATTTTTTTTTGTTGTATTTTAGAAATTTGAAAGAGTTATCCTTTCTCTTATCTATCATCTTATAAAACTCTATCATGTGTGTGTGTGTGTGTGTGCGCGCGTATGCATGGGATCATATGTGTGCTTAACTATAGTTGCGAAAGTGCGATTTGAAATGTGAGTCAAAATCTTATTTTCATGAATTAAAGATAGAAAAATAAATTGAATGATAAGATTTAACGACACATTCTATCATGATAAATCTAATTGACAGATACTTTGGGAAGCTTATCTAGTATTTTTAGGAATCAAACTCATGACTTCAGGAAAGTAGTATCTATTTTTTTGTTAGCTAGTCTATCTTGTTATTGCTTTTTTAGATAATACACACACACACACACACACACACACACAAGTGGGACCTCATAAATTAAAATAAAACTTATTGATATAATCCATACATTTTGTCTTATATACTCTGCTACTTATTAAGTAATAATTGTTTCTTTTTTTCCTTAAAAATATTACAAATAGACATAAATTCTACTTTGTTCACTTTTTAATTTATGAGGATGTTGAGGGTATGAGTTTGTCCTTTAGGTCACATTGCAAGAAACCTTAGAACTTTATGAGGTGTGGTAACCATTTTTTTTTATCAGTTCTCTTTTAAGCTAGATTGACACCTTGGCTAGATTCAATAGTATCTCAAGCGATGACATGGTAACTCCATCCTAGGTGTAGAGACTAGGCAGAGAGGGTGATAATCGAACTCATTCTCATAAAGGAAGGAAGCATTCAATGTTCTGACCATCCTGATTACCATATTGTTGGTATGAGATGTATTAATTCAAATTAAAAAGAAATGAAGAAATAAAATATACATATAAGCGACTTCAAATATTGAGATTAATGATAGGTTGAAATGATTTAAATTCTAGTTTTGAATTTTTTAAATATTTTAGTTGAATTCAAGTCAATTCAAATTAATTAAATTTTATTTTAATTATTTAGAGCTAGCTAAACTTACTAGCATTACTATTCATCAATTTAGGATCCATAATAAATGAGTGATATATGTATGATTATATAAATTTTAATATGCCAGATCTCATTAAAAATTTACAAGTTAAAATATTTATTCTAGAATAGTATTATGATAAATGATTACTTGGGAAGTCTTCAAGTTGCATGTATGTGTAGGGATCATATATTAGAGGTCGTGTATTAATTCAAATGAGTGATATATGTATTATTGATCCATAATAAATGATTGATAACAAGTATTTTCATCCAAATATGATATGTGTGAAATTTGAGACTTATTAGAAGTAGTCTCTCTAATTTTTAGAGATAAGATTGTCGAGATATTAATTTGTTATATATTTTGTATTGAGCAAGAGTCTTGTGCACTAGGTATGACCTCCAAAAAATGAGCGACATGTTTATTGAGGCAAATTGTCTGCCTGGCATTACTTTTTTTTTTTTTAATTTGGAGTTGAGACAAACAATGAAATCATAACTCAATAAAATTGAAAATCAGTAGACTTTGATGACTTCGATTTAATTGTAAATTGCACGGCTTGTTTTGATCTGATAAGTATAGGTATTTCTACTTTTGGTTCCCTATGTGCTATCCATGAATGATAGACTCTGTTTTTAATTTTTTATATTTTTCTTCAATGCAGACTGATGAAAGAGAGGATCAATTTTGCGGAAGGTACTAGTTTCTGAAAATTTTATGATTTAACTTCTACTTTTATAAGTACATTTTATGTTTTGATATGAATTTTTTGACGACTCTTTATGACCTTGAACAGAACGAGAGCTTTTGCCATCTAACTACCCTTTGCTAGTTCTTGATAACTCTTGCAATTGCTTCTTATTCACTATTTGATTTAGTTGTTATTAACATGCCATTTACTTCTTAGCAAGGAGATTGCTGATGATTCATCACAAAGGGAATCTCTTGTGGTTCGAAGGGAAAATTATGTATGTCGGTACCCATATTAATCATTCTTTTTAAAACACGACACAATTGTTTGTTTTTTTAGTTTGTAGGGTGGGCAGAAATATGTAATGTGTTTTTATTATTAGTTTATACATTTAGCATTGTTTTTTTTTTTTTTTTGTATCAGGTTGATGAAGCTCATGGCTCAGGTTGGAAGCGTAAGTTAAAATTAAAACATCAATTTGTAGTTCTTATGATTCTTTTTCTTTTGAAATGCTTTTTGAGTATAGGATGGTGTTGTTTTGACCCCCCTTGGGGCTGTTTTATATTTTCAATTGTTAATATATATGTACACACACACACACACACACACACACACATATATATATATGCGTATGTATGTATGAATATGTATATATGATGTTTTCATGTTTTATGTGATTATGGAGTGTTCAATCCCATGGGCCTGGTTGGAATGGTTGGGAATATTGTTGTAGGACATAATCTTCCTTGGAGGAAGAATAGGGGAAGGCTTGGCGCCCCTTAGATTAGTCGAGAGGTAACATGAAGTTATACTATGATAACCTGAGAATTAAATGTATAAAAAATGAGAGTGGCATGGTTACCATTAATAAAATTGGCCTAAACTTGGAATGGTTCAACCTAGGTACATGTTCATGAAGATTAGGATGCCTGGTTCGCTCCAACAAGTTGCATTGACCCAACTCACCCCTATTTCATTTTGTACTGCAATGAGGCTCTTACCCTAGTTAAAATGTTGTGCTATGCTCCTTCTAGGGTTTATCCTAGCAATTTCAATGGAGCAAAATTGCCCTAGAGATAGCTAGGATGTGTTAGGTCTCATTGGTAGGGAATGGATTGGGTTCTGTCGAGTCGTCGACTTACCCTATTCATACTTTCGGATGTGAGTCTTCATGCTTTAACCTTTGGATCCCATGACCCATATATGGGAGGCCGAGGGATAATAGGTCAGCCTCATCGAGCCATAAACAAAAACAAGAGACTATCCATCATGATTATTACTCAACTGGGTCAGCCTGATCTAACCGTAAACTCAAATTAGGTCATGAAAATTAGGATGCTTGGTTTCCTCCAACAAGTTGCAATGACTCGACTCACCCCTATTCCACTTTGTGTTGCAATGAGGCTCTAACCCTAGTTATAATGTTGTGCTATCCTCCTTCTAGGGTTTATCCTAGCAATTTCAATGGAGCAAAATTCCCCTAGAGATAGCTAGGATGTGTTAGGTCTCATTGGTAGGGAACGGATTGAGTCCTGCAAGGTCGTCGACTTATCTTATTCATATTGTTGGGATGCGAGTCTTACCTGCTTTGACCTTTGGGTCCCAAGACCCATATATAGGGGCCGAGGGATAATAGGTTAGCCTCATCCAACCATTAACAAAAACAATAGACTATCCATTGTGATTATTACTCAACTGGGTCAGCCTGATCGAACCGTTAACTCAAACTAGGTCACAAAAAAGGGAACCAAAAACAATTGGTGCATTGACTATGCCTATAATCTTCATGAAGTAAAATGAGCCTAACAAAATACAAGGCAAGATTTAAAACTTGAATTTGATAAATAGATCGGATGATCTGTGTGTGTGTGTGTGTGTGTGTGTGTTTTGACGTAGTTCTGTTAGTGCAGTTGAGAGTTTCTTAAATTCCAATTCTATCCAAGAAGGGACTGAGATGACGGAGCATGTACTCGGTGGATCTTGCTGTGATTCAATTTCCGAACTTACTAAGATGGATGATCTATGCCATGAGATCCCTCCTGCAAGCATCTCTCTACATAGTTCAAGTGCTTCTGCTGCATCCAATTCAGTATTGGATGCTCTGTCCGAGTCGCATAGTAGCTTGGCATCTTCCTCAGATGTAATCCCTCCACATAGTTTGGAGTTCTGTAAACACACCCAGGTAAGATCAGATTACCTCTCCACAAAGTTTGTATTCCGATAAATATTTCTTGAGGCCGCTAATCGCTCATGCTAATATGGAAGACAAGACGTGATATTCACGTGATATCTGTAGCTAAGATAGACTGTGTGGGGAGATTAAAATTTGCAAAAAAAATAATTAAAAATATAAAATGCTATGCATAATTCATAATGCTCTTACTTATCATGAGGTCTATGAGAGATTAATAATAATATCTTGACATCTTCTGTCTGAAAATAATAGAGATTTTATTTGATAAGTCGTGAACCACGGATAATTAAAAATGTATATTATAAAATATTTGTATAACATACATATTGAGAATAAAATTAAGAAGCGATATAATATATGATTTGAAAATATGCAGAGGAGATCATATACTATGTTTTCTTATAAAAAAATAATTAAATTATTAACAAATTAATGAAAAATATAGAATAGAAAAATAAATAATTAAATTATTGAATAAGGATGATGATGTAAGACATGTATGAGTCACGTTTGTATGAGAAAAATATCATCCAAATGATTAAAATTAACATGATCAATCATGATGTTAGTATGATACTGAAAATGTATTTTGATGAATTTGTTACTTCTATGCAAAATATCATCTGAATTTGAAATTTTCATATATTAGGATTATTACTGAAATCAAATTTATCAGAGTTCGTTATTTTGTGTAATTGTAAATGTCTTCGTCCAAGGACTATAAGGTCCTGTTTGTTTTTTGGGCTGAAAACTAAAAGTAATTTGCTTTTAGTATTCAGCTGTTTATTTTTTAAAAAATTTATAACTTAATGCTGAATTTTTTTTAAAAAAGTTTTGAATAGAAAAAATTAAAATATTTGATTTTTTCTATTGAGAAAAAGTCATTTTCTATCAAAATAAGAAAAAAATTAATCGTTACCAGATAAGCAGGAGTAATAATAACACTCACTATTATGGATGACAATGAGGGATTTAAGATGAGACTATCTCATCTCTATCCTGCTCATTTATTTTTTTTTAAATTTCACCTCGTTACTATCTCTTCTCATTATTATATATTAAAAAATAAATAACTTAATGCTATTAAGTACCATTCAACATTAAACTCAAAAAAGGATATATTCAGCATTAAGTAAAAAAAAAATAAACACCATCTAAGTCTCAGATTTGAGAATTATCAGACATAGTTTTTTTTGTTTTTTTGTGAGTAGGATCGTCTAGATATTATTTTCTTTCAAACTCTCTGTTGAGCATATGAGCCTTGTGTACTAGATACTTTTTTAAAATATAAAAAACATGCTAACAATCATCTAAATTCAAAGCTTTCATATATTAGGATCATTACTAAAAGTAAATTTGTTTGAGGACAGTAAATCTTTGATTTGAGAATTATCAAACATGGTAATTTTGATTTTTGTGAGTAGGATTGTTGAGATATTATTTTATTTCTAACCCTATGGTAAGCAAGTGAGCCTTGTGTACTGGATATATATATATATATATATATATATATATGTATGTATGTATATATTATTTAAAATAAATTTATTCTTCATCTTTGAAAAACAAGTGGAACTTTAATGAAGCAGTGTATTGCTTATGCTGCTCTATTTTTTCTTGTAAATTCTCTCGACTCAGTTCTACTTTAAAACTACATTCAAACAAAGTGAAGATCTAGCCTAATCTATAAATGCCATATCTCTTGTGCACAAGGTTCCTACTCGGAGCGTGACCTAAGAAAAGTTCATATCTGAAAAGTCTTATGCCTAAAAATTAGAGAGATTATATAAAAAATGTTGAATCTTGAACCTGAGACCTATCACTCTTGGATAAAAATACTTGCTATCACATCAATTCATGATCTCTACCAAGCGTAATCTATATTCTATAAAAATTGCATTTTGGTGACAATTTTGATCTAGAGGTGTCAATCGTGCCCGGGCCCGTGCCGTGCCAGGGTTTGGCACGAGCCGTGCTGTGCAGTGCCTGGCTCGGCACGGTTCGGCCCGTGGCACGGCAAACCGCCACGGGTTTATCCCGTGCCGGGTGTCCCGTGAGCTCGACCCCATGATGCCCCTCCCGCAAAAAAAGACTGCGGGTCGGGTCTGATTCGACCCGACCCGTGGTCCCTCGTATCCCGAACCGCTCGGACAGGAATGCCCGAGCGGGCCTGGCGAGGCATGGCACGGCCCGGCACGGAAGCACGATCGTGCCTTAAAATAACGTGCCGGGCTGTTTGACACCTCTATTTTGATCCCACATGAAATTCATGGTGGTCGTGCCTCCGCTCCTTAGGTTTGGAAGGGAAGAGAATGTTATGGGTCGTTTGGGTGTTTTCTTCTTTCTTTCAGGGATCGAAGCTCAATCCAAGGGCCAAGATTTTCTCCCCATCTTTTGCAAATTTCTTATCATCCACTCCTCCAGCAGTGCCTATTGTCGCAAATATGGCTTATATACCAAACAATTGCCCGGTGGTACCTGTGATGGCTGCTCAATCAGACACAGGAATCAGTCCTTATCTGTCTCGCTCGTCCGCCCCCACAAAGTTCCCTGCTACATGCAGCAACTTGACAACTGGAGTAAGTTTCTCTCCCTCCCCTTTCTTGCCTCTTGGTGAATTCATGTTCGTGCTGTTGAATTACTGTAATGGACTGCAGATTAGCGGACATGTGAGCAGCAGGCCACAGCCGCTTAGATATAATGGGCAGTATCATCATGCGCTTCAAGCAGGACGTGCGCATGTGCCTCATACTTCTCAACCTGTACGTTAGTGTGGACGTGATCTTGTTTATCATCTTCGTAATGTTGATATTGTTTGTTGATTAACTCGTACCATGTTGGTTCCTCTTGTTTCTTTTCATTTTCAGGTCATGATCGGGCATCTCGGGCAGCTTGTGTACTTGCAGCCTGTTCCCAATGTAAGACTTGATTTCTTACTGTAAGAATAAATGAATTTGCATGAATATCCATCACTAGAGGTGTCAGCCGGCCCGGCCCGGCACGAGGCACGAGGCACGGCACGGGAAAATTCCATGCCCGGGCCCGTGCCGTGCCCGGGTTAGGCACGAGCCGTGCCGTGCCTGGCCCGTGCATGACCCGGCACGGTTCGGCCCGTGGCACGGCACACCGGCACAGGTTCGTCCCGTGTCGGGTGTCCCTTGAGACCGACCCCGCGATGACCCCTCCCGCAAAAAAGACCCGAATTCCGAACCGTACGGACAGGCCAGCCTGAGCGGGCCAAGCACGGCACGGCCCGTCGTGCCTGCGGGCCGTGCCGAGCCCGGCTATTTTAAACCGTGCCGGGCCAGTAGAGGTGTCAACCGGGCCGGGCCGGCACGAGGCACGGCACGGTTCAGCCGTGCCTGGGCCGTGCCGGCACGGAAAAATTCCGTGCCCGGGCCTGTGCCGTGCCCGGTTCGGCCCGCGGCACGGCACACCGGCACGAGTTTATCCCACGATGCCCCTCCCGCAAAAAAAGACTGCGGGTCGGGTCTGATTCGACCCGACCCGCGGTCCCCTCGTATCCCGAACCGCTCGGACAGGCAAGCCCGAGCGGGCCAGGCAAGACACGGCATGGTACAGTAATCGTGCCCAGCCCGGCCCGTTTGACACCTCTATCCATCACTCATTATAAAATCATTATATGTGCTGGGCCGTCTCGGGTTTTGCTGGATCGTGCTGGTTTTGTGGGCAGCGTTACCACGGTTTCTGGCCACCGTCACCACAGGCACCATCCACAAGCCTCTGGCGGTGGGTTTCATTAAAAAAACTCACCGCATGGACGTGATGGAAAATATAAATAAAAAATTTTTAAAAAATATAGTTTTTTTTTTAATGAGACCGGATGCGGGCAGGCTAATGAAATTCAGTTAGCTGGTTTTTTGTATTCCATGACTCGTTCCCAATCTGGGGTCATGGTCACTGTGCCAGTGGATCCTGCCAACAGGTCAGGCATGTGTGTCATGCTTGGCCCAGCATGGCATGAGCTATGGCCTGGATCGGCATGACCCAGGCCCATACATGGTTTTGGATTGTGCCATACTCGGGCCCACTGACTCACCTGACACATCTATTTAAGTGTCGTAGGTCTTAGGCTCTAAACTCATGAGATTTGTGCAAGTGTTAGATCTCTTATAATTATCATAAAATAATGTGTTTCTAGATCTTGATGTTAGGAAAAAAAACTTATATTATGATTCATCTCTCAAGATATATGATTCATCTCCTTCGAGGTTGAGTTCAAACCTCACCACCTCTCAAGATTAGCAAGTGTTAGACTACCATTGGAAAACCATTAGAAAACCGTGCCTCCTGGATACATTCAGTTAGACTTTGGGGCTCAATTGGGTCCAAATATCTCCCAAGATTAGGAAGTGTGGGAGATGAATCATACATTATGTGTGTGTGTGTGTGTGTGTGTGTGTGTTGGATACTAGACTAGTTGATCAAAAATATGTATGAATTTGAGATTTAATTTGTTTCCTCTAGAAAATACTCTATTTTTTCATTAAATATGTAAAATGTGTCGTGTGTGTGTGTGTGTGTGTTTGTGTGTGTGTGGTGTGTGTTTGTGTGTGTGTGTATGTTTGTGTGTGTGTGTGTGTTTGTGTTTGTGTGTGTGTATGTTTGTGTGTGTGTGGTGTGTGTGTGTGTGTTTGTGTGTGTGTGTGTGTTTGTGTGTGTGTGTGTATGTTTGTGTGTGTGTTTGTGTGTGTGTGTGGTGTGTGGTGTGTGTGTGGTGTGTGTGTGTGTGGTGTGTGTGTGTGTGTGTGGTGTGTGTGTGCATAGGGCACACTTGATTAATTAAATAGTTTGTGATCTAAAATTAAGTAATTTTAGATGTATAATTTGAGATCCAAATAATAAGAGTTGAGGGATTATTAAGTCTATTTAAGAATATTATTAAATAGGTTGTAATCTTAAAAAAAGTGTCGTAGCATTTATTTAGAGAGATGTTTTTATACTTGAAATTTAATTTATAATTTTGAGATTCAAATCATAAGATTTGAAGGATTATAAAGTATATCTAAGAACGTTATTTTGATGCTAGATTTTAATATGATAATTATATTATATTTTTATTATGCTAAAAAATTAAAGTTTATGTTGTGGTGTAATGACGATTATATTCATTCAAGGGTGGTAGATCTCGTGCTCAAGACTCATCTCTCATCATATGCATCATTTGATGTCCAGGGATAAAATTGTCAAAATATTAACTTCTACATTCTGAGTAGGACTAAGAATCTCGTGTATTAATTTTTATATATATTTTATTATTATTATTATTATATGAAATTAATTAATGGAATCTTCTGAAGTAAATATAAAATAGTGTATCTTAGGAATAAATATTACTAAAAATAATAAAATATTAAAATCGATCTTGCATCACCATTACGCGAGACTCCTAAACAATAATATGGCTTGGATTAAATTTTAGGAGGTGCACCTTTGGGAAGAAAACAAACTTTGTTTATGTTTTTCTCAATCTAGTCTTATAAAAAAAAGATAATTTTTTATTAAAATCACAAATCTATTTTCTCGATCAATTGGAATATTTAATTATTTTTTAATACATGAAATAATTATTAAACTATATAAATATTAGAAATGTGCCACCAAACATAAACTAATAATCTCCACCCATTAATTATTTCTTTTTTTTTTTTTGAGCGATAATCTTGTTTCTCATTTTTGCTTGCTCAGGTTCAGAGTGCTACTGCCATACCCCCTGTTCCTGTCAATTCTTTATCAACACTGAATCATGTGCAGTATCCCAAACTACAAGGTATCATAAATTCCATATTTCTTTGATTTAACTTCATTCTTTTGTGTATTATGTGTGTGTGTAATTGTGTGTAATGCATATTGTGTATATACATACACATACATATGTGTGTGTGTGCATGATTGTACGTAATGTATATTGTGTATATATATATATACAAAAGTATGTGTGTGTGAAATATATGTTAGATATTTATTGTCTATTTATACACATATATAGATGTAATGTATATTGTATACATATACACATACATGTATGTGTATGAAATATATATTAACACTGAATCATGGGCAATATCCCAATCTCCAAGGTATCATATGTATGCATGTGTATGATTATATGTATGTATATTGCATATATTTACATACATACTTATTGTAACAGTGGGGTTAGGTGATAACTCACCTAGCTCATATCAGAAATTTCTTTGGGATTTCTGATTTTTTCATCTATATAAGCAGATTCCTCTTTCTTCAAAATACATCCCAATCTCAATTTCATTTCACTTTGTATTTTTGTTAATGTATTGTTTATTTTATTATTTTAAGAATTGAATTTTTTATTTTTAAATTATTGTTGTGGGTTTTATTTTATAATAGGTGTATCGGAGGAGGGGTCTAGATAGTAATTTTTGTTTTTAATACATATTTAGGAAAGTTATGTCAAAATGGCGATAAGAGTCTCATGATTTATGTTATTAAAGAGGATATTTAAGAAAGTTCTCGTGCTTAAGACCCACTTACCTTGAAATTTTTTTGGTGTATTGACACAAAAAAATTAATATTATTCTCAGTTAATATTTACTGTAAAAGTGAAATAAGTGGCAGCAAAATTTAAAATAGAAAAATACTATGCAAGTAATTTTTATTATTGAAAATGAAAATTAAAGTAATTGTAAGGAATGATAATTGCTTAAATATAATTTTAAAAAGGTCCACTGAGATTCTTGAAGATAAGTGGAATGAGATGAATAGTAACGTGGTTGTCAATTTATATTTAGTACTAGTTGATGGAATATTATTGAGTATGGCAAAAAAGAATATAATAAAAGAAATTTGAAATACACTCACAATATTATATGAGACAAAATTATTTTACAATAAGATTTTCTTAAAGAGAAGATTTTATACTCTTTGAATGATAGAATCTATTACGATAATTGATCATATCAATACGTTGAATACTTTATTTTCTCAACTTATTATGTTGAGTCATAAAATATAAAAAATTAAACGTGCTGAAATTTTACTTCTATGTTTATTTGATTCGTATGATCAAAGTGTTATTAATTTTACGAATAGTATTTTAATAGATAGTCTACTCTTCAATGATATTGTCTCTGGCATCTTAGAAGAAGAAAACAAACGCAAAAACAAGGATAGATATTCAAATGCACGTCAAGTAAAAACTTGACGGTGATACGAGTGAGATCAACGAAGTGTTGTCCCAGTGGGAGTCAGAATTATTATAGAACAAATAATCAAGAGAACGTTACAAGTATTAATCATGATGATAATATTTTATATAGTGAGGTGACAATAACAGTTAAAAGTAGAAAGTAGTTTAGTGATGTGTGATTGCTAGACTCATGAAATTCATGGTACATGACTTTACGAAGAGATTAGTCTCACAAATATAAATCACTCTTAAGAGGATATGTGCACATGGGTGATGATCATGACTTCCAGATTGTTGGTATCAGTATAATTCAAATAAAAATATTTATTGGTATGATTTGTGTCATTCAAGAGGTACAACATATGATTGACTTGAAAAAAAATTTAGTCGCTGAGACAAATAAATAATCTTGAATATAAAATTTATTTTTGAGAATGAGATAATAAAAATTGTAAGGTGTACTTTTGGTCTTGAAAGGTGAAAAGATTATGGCAAAGTTATTCATACTTTGTCGTAATCAGATGTATGTGTTGCATTAATTATTAAAGGAGAAAAATCAACAATGATGTGGCATCTCAAACTAGGCCACATATCAAGATAATATTTGAAAATTATCTCTAATAAAAAGCTATTTTCATGGCTCAAATTAGTAAATTTATTTTTTTATGAGTATTGTGTTGCAAGTAAGTAGAATAGATTGATATTTAGTAGATCAATTATAAGAGGTAAATATATTCTAGACTTGATATATTCTGATGTATTGGAATCAGAAGAAATATCTCAAGGATGAATAAAATATTTTATATCTTTATTTGATGATTACTCAATAAGATGTTGGGTGTATCTAATCAAGAAGAAGTTCGATGTATTGTTAATTTTTAAAAGGTTCAAAGCGTGGATGGAACTTTAATATTGGAAAGGGAATAAGTGTTTATGGATAGATAATGAAAGAAAGTATATAAATGGTGAGTTTCTTGCTCTTTGTAAGCTAGAAGATATCAAACGTTAGTTGATAGCCGCATATCCGCCATAATAAAATAAAGTAGCAAAATGGTTGAACATACTTCTTATAGAATGGATGAGAGTGAGGACTAAAAGTTTACCTAATTTTTTTTATTAAAAATAGTCAACATTGTATGTTATGTGATAAATAGATCGTCATCAACTATGATTGATTTGAAAATTCTGATGGACATATGGATTGGTAAGTTAGTAGATTACTCTAATTTATATTTTTTTGGATGTCATGCGTATGTGATGTACAACACCTATAGAAGAATAAAGTTAGATCTGAAATCCAAAATATATATATTTTAGGGAATGCTGAAAGAGGCAAGAAGTATCATATATTGGATCCCACTACCCATAAGATAATTATTAGTAAGGATATAATTTTTATAAAAAATCAATTACAAAGAATTGATGATAATGATAGTACGCTAAAATAAGTTTCAGAAATTATCACTGTGCAAGTAGAAAATAATTAAAAGACAAGATATTCTAATATATACAGAGGAAGAACCAAAGCATGAAGATCAGAAGTAAGTCGAGAATGAGGCTCAAGAAGTTAATCGATCAACACGTGATAGAATGTCGTCAGCTTGGCACTCGGAGTTTGTTACAAAGAGTAATATTGTATATTGTCTTCTAATAGATGATAGAATTTTTAATATTTCACAAAATTTTAAATAGTTCAAATACATCTCTATGGATGATAATAATGGATGAAGAAATTGAAATTCTACAAAAGAGTCAAGAATAAAACTTGAAAACTAATATCATTATCATCACTAAAAATAAAAGTCATTAGTAACAAATGTGTTTACAAGATTACACGGGATAGTAATTATCAAGTAGAACGGTATAGTATAAAATTGGTGGTAAAGAGATATGTTCAGAAAAAAGGATATTGACTTCAATGAGATTTTTTCTCCGGTGGTTCCTTATAACAATCAGAGAGTAGCGACTTTATATGCTACATTTGATTTATATTTGGAGTAATTGGATATTAAAATTATATTTTTTCCTAGAAAAATTAAAGAAGAAATTTATATGTTCCAGCTAGAAGAATTTTTTGAAACTAATAAGGAGAACTTAGTTTGTAAGTTGAATAAATTTTTATATGATCTAATAAATATCTAATCCAAGAATTGAAGATACAATTTGCTATAGAGCTTGATATGAATGACTTGGGAGTAGCAAACAAGATTCTATGGATGTAGATTTACTGAGATTGAAATAACAAGAAAATTTGGATTTTTCAAAAAAATTATTTTTATAAGATTTTGTGATATTTCAATTTACAAGGTAGTAAGATAATTTTTATTTCTTTTTTTGTTAATTTTAAAGTATCCTCAAATATGTCTCTTAGCACAAAAGAAGAGTGGAGGAAGATGTCTGGTGTATCGTATGTAACAACAGTGGGAATTTTAATATTTATAATTATTTGTATAAGACCAGACATTATACAAGCAAAGGGTGTGTTTAATTAATTCATGATAAATTCTGGCATAAAACATTGAAATACTATGAAAAAATTCTCAGATTTATTAGAGGAACATTAAATGTTGCAATGTGTTATGAATTTTTCAATTTTGTTGTTAGATGCTGTGTTGATACAGATTATGCTGGGAGCTTTGATAATTGCAAGTCTATCACGGGTTATATTTATACTCTTGCTTGAGGAGATGTAAGTTGAGTTTTAAAATTACAGTCTATTATATCTACTTATACGATAGATAATAGAAGAAGAGTATGTTGTAGCAATACAAAACAATAAAGAATTAATCTAGTTGCAAATATTATTAGAAGAGTTTGGACACAAACAAAATAAAATTATTTTATTATTTGATTGTCAGAGCGCTCTACTCGTAATAAGATATTCATTATTTCACTCGAAGACAAATCATATCACAGTACAATATTATTTTGTACGAGAGAAAATTAAAAAAGGAAGTATGGATATGCAAAAAGTTCACACTGATGAGAACATAGTAGATATTTTCACCAAACCAATCAATACTGACAAGTTTGAATGATGTAGAATTTCATGTAGCTTAATAATAACATAAATAAGCATATACAAGTGAAAAAGATAATTTTCAAGAGAATATAACGGTAGGATAATGTGAAAACTCATATAATATATATATATACACCCAAAATGAGATTCTCTCTTTCAAAATACATTTTAATCTCAATTTTATTTTAGCTTGTATTTCTTTTAATGTATTATTTATTTTTAAATTATTATTGCAGGTTCTATTTTATAACACATACATATGTTATATGTATGTGTGTGTATGTAATGTATATTAAATATTTATTGTCTATATATATACCCAAACACGCATGACATGTACATACGCATGACATGTACATATGTTATATGTACATACTTTATATATTAATCTTCAAGACCTCATGCTGAGTAGGGGCTTGTGCATTAGATACATACTCTGTTATATACACACATACTACATATATTTGTGTGTGTTTTCTGTATGCATGCATACTTATATGCGTATGTAAGTATCTATATGTAACAATTGTGGGTTTTTTTTTTTTTTTTTTTGCATATTTTAACATTTGCATGCCTGTGTGTGTGTGTGTGTGTGATGGCAGGACATGGAATGGGACAAACAGTGCAGTTATGTGCCCCACAGCACCCATTTGTGCCTTCAGGACAGCAAACCTACATGGTACCCACCCACTTTCCTCTTCTTCAGCCTGCAATCACGTCTAACCATCCCCTCCCCATCCCTCCTTCCTCTACTCTCTTCTGCACAAATTTTGCCTGACAAAGCTTCAATGCTCACACGAACGCACATGCATACACCCGTGTGCGTGTGAGAGTGTGGCCCTCGTAGATTTTGATGACATCAAATTTTGATGTCATCAAAATTAAGAAAGAATGATTCTTGAGCATGCGGTTTTGAGGTGTCTTGTTCTTTATATTTGTTGTCAAATTTATAGCTAAAGAAACATTTGCTTCATACATTCTATATTGTTGACTGTAAATACTTTTTTTTTATTATTTTTAATGATAAATCTATTTAATTATCCAATAATAATTAAATGTTCTAAAAAAATAACATGAAAATAATTTTGTAAATCGGAATAATATGAAGATCATAACAGAGTTTATTATAATTTATTTTAATAAAGTTAGAATGATTTTATTTCTATCAACCAAAAGCCAAATTATTTGAATAATAATTAGCAGATGGAATTACAACAAAGGCCTTCCTAAGTAAGCACGTTTGAACATGACCTTGGGGTAGTTTAGTAATTCATCATTTTACGCTTTCACAGATTTAACGTTTGGACAATTACAATTGTATTTAATATTGACAACTTTGGCTCACTGGCACCAGTCAATCGTGGTGCAGTCGGCACTTAAAAGAAAAAATTAAAAAAAAAAAAATAAAGAAAATTGATTATAGCAGCCTCTACTTCGATAAACCTCTAATTTTCTAAGTCATATAGATTTCATTTGGATGCATGGACTGGACCAACTTGATCCTCAGCTAGCTCTTCCGGGTCATCCATCTTCTTCTCCTGTAACAAAATCTTCATCATGCATTGAACCATCAAGCTAACACTGGCTACTCCGAGTGCCCCATGGATGGCTCGATATAAAAATATATGGAAAATATAATAATTATAATTTATTTATAGAATAAATTTGGCTCAATATAAAAATAAATATAATGCAATAATTTCAATACTTATAGTTTTACAATAAATTTTCATAACAATAAAAAAGATGGTTTCATGTCATTATATATTATTAATACACATTAGAATATTAATACATAATTATTTATTCAAAATGGTGCCAAAATTAACGATTTATCTAATTTTTAAAATAAATCAAAATTTTCAAAAAAAAAAAAACTCAAAGTTGAAATATTTCTACTAACATAAAATGAATAAATATTAATATTATTTCTTTTTTTTAACAAAATTAAAAATTATAATATTTTTTATTCAATTATCTTTTTTTTTTTTTTTCAATTTGTATCCCCAACACCCGGCAACGCTTCTTTACTAAACAGAGGTCGTATGAAGCCAAATAAAAGAATCAGCCGGCGTGTACCTGGAAGAGCTCGGCTTCTCTGCTGTCGGTCCGACAAGTCGTGCAGTCGCCGGCAAGATCCAGCTGAACGTCAGTTCCAGCAGATTCCGTGGAGAGAACCTTGTTTTCCTGACTGGCATAGTCTTGCACATAAATGGCAGAATCGTTGACGAAGAGGCGACAACTAGACGGAATGTTACGAGTCTCGATGCAGGTGGATTGGGCTTCAACGCGGGTGCCATGATCGGGAACGGTGGAGTTGGGTTCCAACGGCGGGGCCGCAGCTGCATTTTGATTCCGACGGCAGCTGGTTTCCGCCGGCGTCTCCCACGGCATGACCACCACCTGGCCATCTTGACACGGAAGCGGCGGCGTGTTGCCCACGGAGACGCCATTATTGGAGAACCAAGCAGGGGGTGGTGTTCTAACGGAGGAGGCATTATTAGTGTTGCTTTTGGGAAGCGTCATCTCCACCTGTCTGCCTCCGGATGGAAGCTCCTTCCTGCGGATCATCCGAACACCGGGCGCGATATCATTGGCGGGAGAAATGGGAATGAAGTTGCCGGGCTTGAAGACGACGCCTCT